>PVHX01000207.1:273488-308770 GCA_004024805.1 Geosciurus inauris | reverse complement strand
GTGACCATCTTTTTGCTGTCTCCTTACCTGAACATTTTTCTGTGTAAATTCAGTCAAGGAGATAAATAGGGAGAGAGAGTGGGGAGATAAAGAATGTGAGTTCTGGTATCTGCTCTTCTTATAAGAACACCAGTCTTCTCAGATGCAAGCTTCAGTCACATGGGGCATTAGGGCTTCAACATATGAATTTTGAGGAGCGCCAATCATAACATTATAACAGAGGACCAAAAGAATATGGTTAAAACAAGATGGAAATTTGTATTTTCCTAGCATAGTAAGTGCCCACAAAGTTACTATTGATCAATTCTTTCAGTATCAAATACTTCAAGACCCTATTAGTGTTTCACCCAGCATGAAGAGAGTAGGAAGGAGCCAGAACAAAATTCTTTTTTGAGTTCACCCTCCCAGAAACTCAGGACACTGAAGCAGAGGAACACAGATATCAGGCCAGCTCCAGCAAATTAGTGAGATTCTGTCTCAAAAAGTAAAAATAAAATTGGCTGGAGATGTAGCTCAGAGTAACACTGGGTTCAACCACCAGTACTGTAAAAAAAGAAAAAGAAAAAGAATTCAACCCAGATTTTTGTCTTCATTTTATTCATGTTCCATTGGTCAAGACTATTTTACTTAAAGTTGAAATTAACACTTTCCCTCTAAACAATCTAGTATGCAACTTTAGAACACAGAATCAGAGTCTAAAAAGAAAAAATATCATCAGAATCTTCCTGGTTAAATGACATGAACTAACAGACTCCAAACTTTCCATTATGAATATTAATGAAGATATAGAATGATAAGACATCATTTAGAGTTTTATAAATCACATGGCAAGGAATTCATAAGCTAATATTCAAACTGAACTTCTGCCAACCATATCATCAGTTAGGAAAGCAGGAGGCTCCCAGCCCAGCTCATGGTAATTCATGCTCTACCTTCTCCTGGGAAATGCTGTCCTAAAAGCTAAATCTATTCTAGCTAGATCCTAGGAATAAGTGATAAGGAAAAAAAAAAAAGTAAGGAAGAAGAATTGAAGTGTTTGTGTGTCATTTACTATTTCTACTTTCCAGCCTCAAAATGTCATTGCTGTCTTTCTCACTTCTACTCTATTTGTCCTTGACATTTTATGCCTTTTAAAATCTCTTTATTTACATTTTAGTAGAGTTTCAGAAAATAGTGAAATAAACACATATTCAATCCTATATGTTGAGTTTATACTACATTCAGAAAAATATATTTAAATAAATAAAATAAGCACATGTATCACTAGGGGCTGAATATTACATGATCACCTGCCAAATTTTGCATCAATCATTAGTTTCCAACCCTTTTCTATCAAATTAAAAAAGGTTAAAATACATAATAATAAATAAAAGGGGTATCTAATCAATGGGCTAACATATTCATGAAAAGGAGAACCTATCTTACATAACAGAAGCCAGTAGCATCTGCTCTGATTTTCTCTTTCTGGTAACCCTAGAAACAGTAGTTTAGAGCAATGATTATGAATTTGCATATTGAATAAACAACAAACAACAAAAAAAAAGAAAGCAAAGGAATCACACTAAAAATCTATTTGCTTGAGCTAGTAATTACTCTTTGAGAAAAAAAATAATCCAGAATGGAAGTGCATGACAGTTAAGTGTGGGTTACTTGGCTTCTTGTAAACATTAGACAACCCACATCTTAAGAAACAGAAAATGTGTCCTTTGAGGGTCATATAATGAGCAAGTAAGTGATCAAAGTGAGCTTTACTAGAGAAATTGAAAGGAGGCATACAATTTGTTCTATGTCATCATTTATCTAAACGTAGAAAGGCTTTAAAATATTGGAACAGAATGATTATAGCTGGAATGTTGAATTCTCTATTAACACAGAAGGAAATGTGCTTTTCAGAGAAAAAATTGATGTAAGCAGTTAGGTTTTTCAGATGAAACCTGGTGAAGTTAAAGTAATCAGTGCTATTTACAATAGAGAAAACATCTATTTTGGCATACCCTTCCTGTTGATCAGTGGATTGTCAATCAGATTATCTACTTGACCTTAGCCAGATCCTCAACAGAATCAGCAGAAACTCCGTTCTGCAACGAAAGCCATGAGTCAAATAAAAGTCAGCTTCCAAATCCATTTGCTCAGCACAGACACAATTTATGTTTTTCCTTTTGCTTAGCAAGCAGTTGTGCTACGAATTTTATCTTGAGAATTTTGGTGGTAATGAAACATTGCTATAATTTAGGATGAGCCAAGCATGTATAAAAATGAGAGAGCAAAAATCTATCTTTCTTGGCCCACTGAGGCATCTTTTAAAAATATCTAGTTACAATATGTATTCTCTGTGTTTCTCTGAGCTCTCTGATATTATTCATCATTTTAAAAATCAATAGAGAAGATTTTATTTTCAATTAGAAAACATTTATCTCCTAAGGAACTAGTCGTTCTTGATTTCTCTAATACATTTTAGAAGGTGTTACAATACAAGGGTATGAAAATTTCTTTGTTTATTTAATTATATATTTTAAAATTTGTTAGCTAATACTCCTATACACATTTGAGCAAAGATGGATTTTTAGGCCATCATATAGGCAAATAGTAGATGGTCAGTAAATGTTCTGTTGCTTTTATTGCTCAGACTTTCTTCCAGTCATATTTCAAATAAATATCTGATGAAGAAATATGAACTCTTTCTATTTTAATATCAATATTCCTGTATTTTAAGGACATAGAGAAATATTGCCTGAATGAAAATAACATCACAAAGAATAAATTGCTTCTTATTTCTTACATTTCATTTATCAATATAATGTTTTTTTAAGTTTGAGAAGAAATGGTAGTCAATAATAGAAAACTGTGAAAACACTTAAAAATAGTATGAAGAAAATTTGAGATTTTAATATGCTTTATATGGTTACTTAGTATATATAATCCTAAGACACATAACTTTAATCAAAAGTTAAAGAAAATATGTGAAAGTAATTATTAACACATTTTACCATCATTCTCTAAATACTTTGTGTTTTGACATTGACATAAAGTTCTTTATATGTGAATAAAGCAAAATAATAAAGATAAAAATCTAAGGAAAATGTATATAATACATTTTATACATTTATACATTTATTATTCTGAGAAGCAAACAGAAATGATATACTTATGGGATTTAGTTATTCAAGGGCAGCTTTCAAAGGAAGATTTTTAAAGTTATTCATGAAGCTCTATAAGCTTCTTAAGCTTTTGGAGGTTTTGAAGCTGTGTTTTCAGCAAAATGTTTGTTCAGAGAGAATTAATGCTATTGCTCGTTATATAATGTACTGGCTTATCAAGGAGATGGAGATGTCTTGTAGAATCTGTCAAAATATGATGAAATACTTTAAATTCCACCAAGTCAGGAAGCACATATGCAATATTATGTATACAATACGATGACCAAAAAAAACATAATAGTAACATAAGCATCAAAGATATGGGGAAGAGGGTACACTCATACTATCAAAGGTAAATTCATAAATATGTGCATGTGTGTCTGTTTACAAATGTTAAGCATGTACTCAACTACTCCAGCCCCGACAAAGTTTTTTGAAACATGCATTCGTAGTACCTAACAGAACTAAAATCCTTGTGCATATAATAGAAATTTTTTTCCACATCTACAAATCTATACCTTAGAAGTACTTACACAAGTTAACAAAGCTTCTATGAGAAAGTTCATTGTATGTTTTTCTGCAACTACTAAATATGGCTAATGACCAAACTGTTGATGAAAAGATGATAATTTACATAATACAGTATTTGTTTATATCCATATGATAGCCAAATTCCACCTAAAGAAGATTAGGTGGACTTATATGCACATATATTAAAATATCATTGAGACATAGCAATTAAAACACATGTTGCAACTTGGGAGGCTGAGGCAGGGAGATTGCAAGTTCAAAGCCAGCCTTAGCAAAAGGGAGGCACTAAGCAATTCAGTGAGACCCTGTCTTTAAATAAAATACAAAATAGCGCTAGGAATGTGGTTCAGTGGTCAAGTGCCCCTAAGTTCAATCCCTGGTATCACCCACCCCCCCAAAAAAAAATAAACACAAATTGCCAAGAAGTACTTATACCTAAATCTCTTGTAGAAAAAAAAAAAGCTCTTTATTTAAATGTAAATATACATAAATACACAGCAAAAGAATATACATCAAACTCTTAAAAGTGGTAAGAGTGGTAATCACCATGAATGAAGGCAAACTTGAGGAAAGGAGAAGAAAGGACACTTGCACAATGTATTCTTTATATTGTTGTACACTTCATATCTTTACAATGAAAACGTATTGACCCATTAGTTGTGTAAGAAGGAGCTACCCTCTATTGTGTCAGGGATGAGCTAGGTGCATCAATAGGCTACACCTGCTAGACAATTCCCACTAGATCACTAAAATAATTTATTTGTTATAGATATTTCTGCCTTCCTGCCCCTTTATGTCCATTTAATTCAAATTAAGAGTCATTTTTATAACTATATCTATATCCATTTAATCAATCTGTGATCTATCTACCTAACTTCCTACCCACCCACCCACCTCTTTGGAGTTTAAATCCTCACACATCCTTGAAGGTAGGTGCTATGGTTCGGATTGAAAATGTTTGCCAAAGACCCATGTGTTAAAGGCTTGGTTGCCAACTTGTGGTGATTTGGGGAAGTGGTGGAACCTTTGCGAGGTGGAGCCTAGTGGAAGGAAGCTAGGTTTCTGGGGGCATGTTCTTGAATATGATATTGGGACCCAGTCTTGCCGTCTATCTTCTTGCTTCCTGCTCACCATGAGGTGAACAGTTGTCCACCACCATGTGCTCCCCACCATGATGTTCTGCCTTGCCACAAATCCAAAAGTTAACCATGGCTTGAAACCTCTGAATCCATGAACAAGAATAAGTCTTTCCTCCATTTAAGTTGTTCATCTTGGTTATTGTCACAGCAATGGAAAACTGATGAACACAGTAGGTATTATAATCACCCTCACCATTTCTTTAAACCAGTAATATACATCAGCACTTAAGAGATTTAATACACACTATTTAAGGAAACATTCATTGTAAAAAAATTATCTTAAAATTGTTATTTTCCTTTCACTTACAAACTACTTTAAATATGTACAGGGTGAACAATGTAGATATCACCTCCTGACAAACGTGTTGTACTTCTGACAAAATCTTCTCTGTATCTGAAGTCCCAGAAATTTTTCTTTACATTATAATCTAATTATGCAGTTTGAACCCTGTCATTTCAGACACAGTAATAGCACAGTTTTCCTGTCCTATTCACACTACTCTGCTTTAAAAACCAGACATGATATCATCTGAGGCATCTTAAAATTAAATTCTTAGGTTTCATTTTAGTTTATTTGAGGATGCTCTCTGCCATTGGCTCAGTTAAAACAATATTCTGTTCAGTTATTGCTTTATTATTAACATCTATGTCCTGAATTTAAAATTAAAAGCATTGTTACCAATAAGAAGTAACAACAGGGTGTTCATGGAAAGCAAGTTGCTTAGTTTTACGACCAGATCATTCCACTTTGATCTTTTGTTTTATCACAAAATATTCTATTTAATTCACACCCTTAGAAAAGTCTTTAACAGCACCATTCTGTGTTTGTAAGTTCCAATAATTTGAATGAGATGTTCTGCACACTAGGCTGAATCCCTACGAGTTAATTCCCAGTGGACAACTGAAAATAACTTGTTTTCTCTAGGTAATTCTCCCTGCTAATTACCTATTCAATTCAAATTAAGAGCAGTCAAGACCTGTATAAAAAAGGGTCACTCAAAATGACTTCTTTTTCTAAAATGTTACTAAACGCTTCTCTTCCTCAACATATAAGATTAGCATTTTCTTCATATATACATTTGGTTAGATCAATAAATAATTATAGGACAAAACATATGAATAAATCACATTTTAAAGCACCTGATAAAATGTAATATTCATCACAATATGATCAAACACAATTTTAACAAATAAAAGGTTGTTTTTATTTACAACTGTCTCAGCCATGTGTTGAATATTTATTTTATGATATGTACACGTATTTCTTCCATCTTTATTTTTATTCATGTCCATAATTATCTAAGATTCTTTAATCAAGTACTTAGCAACTCTTTAGACAGATTTAAATCATACGTACTTTCTGCCATTTCCAGCAACATTCAAGAGCTTACTGAGTTAAAGTTGTATAGATAATCACTATGACTCAGGACTATCTCATTTTTTATTTGTGTCCATTCCCTCATCTACAAAATGACAGGTCTAAGTTTGAATTTATCTAAGATTACATTTAGCTATAACAAGGTATGTTCCTAATTTTGTTTCCTATTTCATTTTTAATTAACCAATAAAAATGTATATATTCCTAGTGTACAACATAATGGTTTGAAATACATATTGCAAACTGGTTAAATCAAACTAACATATGTATTATTTCAAATACTTATTTTTTGAGCTAAGAACTCTTAAAATCTACCCTTTTCATGATTTCCAAGTAAAGATGTTGCTATTAAGTGTAGTCATGGTTTTGTCCAACAGAGCTCTTGAACTTATTTCTTCTAACTGAAAGATTGTCTTCTGACCGACACCTAATCCCAACCTCTCCAGCCATTGGCAACCACCATTTTACTCTGCTTCTTTGACTTCACTTTTTTTAGATTCTCCATGTGGTATTTGTCTTTTTATATCCTTACAAACTTCCACAGAGTAGATAGTATGCATCTATTTGAGGAATATTTATTAAAACCAAGTTGTTATGCATGCTATATGTGTGATATTTGGCAAGATTTTAGACAAATCCCAGTTATCTGTTGAACTATTATTATCTCCATCCTGTAAATATTAAAATATCACATCCTGTAAATATTAAAGTATACATCCTGTACATCCTGTACATCCTGTACATCCTGTAAATATTAAAGTATCACAATAACCAATTATTATGACAAATTCATAATTATAGCTATTCAAGTCAAACAATATCCTATATATTGTATTTCTTTATGGTATTTAGCAGCAATTTATACATTGTGGTCTCTTAACAACTAATCGACAAACATTTTATAATTAACTTTATTATAAAAGTCCATAAAACAATAACAATACCTTCAAATTTTTTAAAAGAAGAATTATTTTGCCTTCCCTGTCAGAAACTGGTATTACCTAATTCCTATTTTAAAAAAATTAAAAAAATAAAATAAATAAATAAATTAAAAAAATAAAATAAGAGGAATAGACAATAGGTCTCAACAGAAAATTGCTGTACATGTGACCAGGACAGTTTTTTTTTTCCTGGGTTTGACCAAATTTTACACAGGCTTTTTTCCCTGCTTCTAAGCCTTTGACTTCCTTTTACTTAGAGCATTTACTTTAGAAAACTTACTGTTGTAAATTATTTCTCTGCCCCTTTGAAATATTTTTAAGTTTTCCCCAAGATTCATGTTGTAGTAGCACCCACTCCTCTACAGAATGTCTTAATTAAGCTTCTCCAGAAATCTTCACCATAATTGATCTTAGGACTATCAGCAAGAGTCTCTACCAAAGAGTTCAATGTAGTTAAAGTTCCTATTTCCTGTTGCTATGTCTTGCTTGTCCACTGGCCTGAAAGAGATCAGCACTCCAGGTGCTGAACTCCCCTTAATAGTTTTTCAAAAACATTTTTGGACTATCTAGTGTAGTAACAATATAATGGTTTATAAGGTTATTTTTTTTTAAACGGGAAGTATGTTTGCAAATGTAAAGTATAACAAGAAGGACAGATCCTTTAACAAGGCCTCTGGCACTGGGCCTGAGCTTCGCAGAGATGTTTACATTTCAGAGATGAGAGAAGATGTTACTAATTGAGCTCCATGGTGACAGTTGGCAGGGGGAGGAAGAAAGGGAAGAAGAAGCTCTCCCCTTCTCAGGTGCTGTCCTTGAAGAGTTAACTTGCCCAGAACAGTTAAAAGAAAAAAAAAAAAAAAAAAAAAAAGCTGCTTTTGTGTGAACTTCTGCAGATCGTGAACTTCTGAGCACCTCTCCTTACACATGGTGTATAAAGTTCTGAAATTGCATGAACTCGGGATTCAGGGGAATTAATTGATTACAGTGAAAGCTGCACCCTCTGAATGAACTGCAGTCACATAAACCTGCTTCCTGTTTCCAATTCAGTGTCTTGCCTTGTCTGTCCCTACAACAATGTCATTTTTATAACCTAATGAATGACTCTTTTAAGGACCTGGGAACAAACTCTTAGAAATGTAAAAATTAAAGATAGTATCCTTTTCTCACAGTTTCTGTAGGAGGGTAGGAGGGTAGGTTTTTCCAGTGCCTTCCTGGAAGGTTTTTCCAGTGCAAGTTTTAGAAATATTTCCTGTCATTAAAAAAAAAAAAAACCTCAGAAGTCTACTTTCATTTTATGAAGCATATTAGCAAATGCAGATTGCCTAGGATCTCCCCACCTGAGCTCTTAAGAACCCAGACTTCTATTCCATCAGAATTACCTTCTCTCTCTCTCTCCTATTGCAATAGCCTTAGTAAAGACTCCCTTGCCTATTTAACTTTGATGTGTACAATTTTGTTTTGACACCTGAGAATTAAAGTTAAGTAAAGAAAAGATGAATCCAATTTGCTCATTTCAGAGCTTATAAAAATCAACTCCAAAATAAATCATAATCATATTATGGCAAATGTCCTATAACTTACATAAATCTTATCCTTATAAACTGTTTGGCAAGGTTTATCTTATAATAAATATTTCAAGTAATTTTGAATTAACTTCTGTTGCAGACCAATTTCACGTTATAGTTAAAACTATTTTTCTTTGTATTGAGGTGTCGGACGTTGGAATCAGAATTCTGGGCTTACATTCTGTTGATTTAGACTCCACAGTAAATGGTTTCTTACTTGTAAGATCTTGTATTTTAATAGAAAGGACAAATATTGATTTCGAGAGAATCACTAAAAGCCCATATGAGAAAACCGTGATGAGGCTGATGGTGTGCTGACATGCAGGTTCAGTGCATTATGCAGGTAACAAAGAACAGAGGTTGTCTATGAAATAGTGAAGTCCGCTAATAAATTTGTAATGCACTGATCTTGAATACAATTTCATAAATGTAACATTCTTTAGTGTTTTTGAACTTCACATCAGATTGCTTGTTCTCTAAACAATGGTTGTAGTTATCTTTCAAGGGCTAAAGATAAAAAAAAGCTACCATGCAAAAGAGAAGAGCTTGAAAAGCGAAGGAAACACAATAGCCACTTCAGATGGGAATGATGTGATTGGAATGTTCTTAAATGTTAGTAAGAGACAATGAAAATGAAGAATAAAAGAATCCCTCAGATTTCTTTTTACATTTTTTTTAAATCTCCGATGATTTAACCTTCATATATGTTACAGAACTGGTAGGCATCTTTTTATCTCTTAGCTTTTTATATCTCTACAACTTTTTCTTTACTGAAAGAACTTTCTTTTTGCCTTTTTATATATTATTAGTTAAAAAAACACAAATTACATTTATTATTTTATATCAAAATACATTTTGCCGTGTCTACACAGCATCAAAAAATTAACAACATAAACTATTGAGATGTAGAAAGCCTGAGATCATCACCCAACATCACTCTACTTTTTTGACCACAATTTATCAAATGGTTGTTTAGGTGTCACATGAATCTAATCTGAGGCAAAGTTTCATTAAAACAAATAAGATGTTTATTTATTATGTCATTTCTTAATTCCTATATAGATGCCTACTTCTTTTTAGATTGTTATGCAAATTCCATTCCTCACTTGAAAACTGAAAAATGACAAAGGATTTAAAATATCACAGGGATAAGATCACAAAGTCCTTCATCCTGGAGGAAACTTGGGGCAAGAGACAGTGGTCACTTAGGTCATGCTGACCTCATCAGCAGGTTTCTGTGGATTCCCTAATGTCATAAAGATCATAAATAAGCTGGGCGCAGTGGCGCATGCCTATAATTCCAGCACTTTGGAAGGCTGAGACAGGAGGATCGAGAGTTCAAAGCCAGCCTCAGCAATGGCGAGGCGCTAAGCAACTCAGTGAGACCCTGTCTCTACATAAAACACAAAATAGGGCTGGGGATGTGGCTCAGTGGTCAAGTGCCCCTGAGTTCAATTCCTGGTACCAAACAACAACAACAACAACAATAACAAAATCATAAATAACCCTAGTAAAAGCTTCTTCTTGCATAAGGCACTTCCTTCCCGGAATGTATCAGAGGCCTAGTATAATCAATATTGTATGCTATTCTTGTTAACCAGTGCAAGTCGTAACAACCAGTTGATGAGTTGGTGTAACCTCCTTGTTTCATTTTGTTTTGTTTTTTAGTCTGTAAAACCTAGACCCCTTGGATGTCATTTCAGAAGAATTTACTCTGGACCACTAGAAATTTTACTTTCCCCCAGGTGGCCATTCTCATTTTTGCTCAAAAGAGCCCTTTATTCCCATACTAAATGTGCCTCAATTTCCCCTTTAGATTGACAGAAACAAATCCACAAAACAGAATAATCATTGTGGAAACTAGACTAACGAAATAGACTCTATAAAAAAAAAAGATTCAAAAAATTAAATCATAAAAATTAATTGGCATAAGTAAATTTGAATCAATTTATCTCTGTTTTAACACAATTCCATGTGCAGCTTTTATCATTCTTTAGGCCTGAGCAGATTGTTTAGATAAGTGCTTCCACCAAATAAAATACCGATAAAATTTCCTTACAAAAGCAGTTGGTCTATGGGAATCTGAAGAGTTGGATTAAAAAACAAAACCAAACAAAACCTTAAAAAACTAAGTTAATGGTGGTTTGGGCTGCCATTTTTTTTTTTTAATGTATCTTATGTTGTTTTACATTTGAGGCTATAAAACTAACCAATTACAAAGTCACAGAATCTCAACACTTAAGGATTATTCAAAGGTCATTTTGCCTAACAACCTCTCCTGTGCTTTAACCTCCACCATAGCACTAATATTTTCCTGTTTTGGCTCACTTCCTAGAAACTCAATACTTACCAAATAGCCTCACCATTCAAGAGGTCTCAAATTTATGCTGACCCTTAATCTATCTGATTGCTACTGACGTTTATTTTAGCTCTACCGACAGAAACCAAATATAGAAAATTTCTAATTCTAAAATCCCTACATAACAGCTCCCTAAACACTTAAAAAGAGGTCTTATAAATAAATACAATTAAAAGAAAAATTACATACCATTTAAAATGCATCAGTTTTCATTTCTATGTACGATGTCAAAAGTAACCAAACTTCATCATTTTTATGGCTGAATAGTGTTCCACTGAATATACTTACCACACTTACTTTGACTATTCATTTATGGATTAATACTTAGATTGCTTCCACTTCTTGGCTACTATGAATAGTGCTGCAATGGGAGTACAGATGTTACTTCAATATACTGATTTCATTTTCTTCAGAAACATAACCAGTAGTGAGATTAACATACATTATTTTAGTTGTTTTTGAAAAGCCTCCATATTATTTTCCATAATTGCTAAACTTTCTCTCCACATCCTCACTAGCACTTGCTCTTTTTTCTTTGAGGAAGGTGATAACTCTGTATTTTGATTTGCATTTCCCTAATGATGAATTATATTGAATGTTTTGTCATATACCTATTGGCCATTTCTATGTCTTCTTTTGACAAATGTCAATTTAGGCTTATTGACAATTTATAAATCCCATCATTTGCCCTTTTTTTTTTTTTACTATTAAGTTATTTGAGTTCCTTATATTCTGCAGGACATTATGCTAAGTGAATTAAACCAGGCACAAAAAGACAAATGCTGGAAGATGTCATGGATATTTGGAGTCTAATATATTAGATCTTATAGCACTTGAGAGAACAGTAGTTACCAGAGGGTAGGGATAAGAAAGGAAAGGGATAGATGGGCACAAATTGATCGATGGGCATTAAGCCACATTGCAAAATAGGATGTTTTAGTCAGCTTTTTCACTGCTGTGACCAAAATATCTGACAAGAACAATTTTAGAGGAGGAAGTTTATTTGGTGCTCATGGTTTCAGAGGTCTCAGTTCATAGACAGCTGAATTCACTCCTGTGGGCCTAAGGTGAGGAGGAACATTGAGGCAGAAGGGCTTGATGGAAACAGGCAGCTCAGGACATGACAATCAGGCAGCAGAGAGCTAGCTCACCAGGACAAAAATATATACTCCAAAGGCATGCCCCCAATGCTCCACCTCCTTCAAACACCCCCCTACCTGCCTACAGTTACCACCCAGTTAGTTCATAAAAGCGGATTAATATACTTATTATGTTAAGGCTCTCATAACCCAATCATTTCACCTCTATCTTCCTTGAATTGTCTCTCACATGAGCTTTCAGGGGATATTTCATATCTAAACCATAATATGGGGTGACTATAGAAAATAATGTACTGTATATCTTAAAAAGATAGAAAGGATTTTGAATATTTTTACCCTAAATAATGAAAAGTGTTTGAGGAAATACATATACTTATCCTGTTCAAACATCAAATGGCATACTATAATTATATACATTTTTATGTGTCATATATTAGTTTTTTTTCCCTAGATAATTTTTACTTAATAATCTTAAGCAAGATTATCATGTCCAAGATCCCTAAGACACTTTCCAGGGTCTCTGTGATCAAAACTATTTTCATAACAATGTTAAAATGCCACTTTCCCTTTTATGCTGACAGTTCAAAAGCAATAGTGAACACAAATTGAGCCAAGGCACCAAACTTATTGTGGTCATTGAATTATTCACTCATCGTTTGTCATACATTTTATATATATATATATATATATTTCTCTTCTCACTCATATGTAAAAACTAAAGAAGTTAATCTTTCAGAAGTAGAGAGCAGAATAGTGGACCAGAGTCTGGAAAGAGAAGGGGAGAGAGAGGGAGAGAGACAGAGGGAAGAGAGAAAAGGAGAGGTTGTTTATCAGGTATAAAATTACAGATAAATTAGAATAAGTTCAGTGGTCTGTATCATGGTGCGGTGACTAGAGTTAGCAATAGCTTATTATATATTTCAAAATAGCTAGGAGAAAAGATTTTGAATGTTCCCAGCAGATATATGATAAATTTTTGAGGTGTCGAACATGCTAATAGTCCTGATTTGATCTTTATATATTGTATATACACAGATATCAATATGTCACCCTGTATCCCATAAATATGCACAATTGGTCAACTTAAAAATTATTAAAAAGACACTTTCAAAAAATAATCTTAATGAAGAAATAAGATCTAATAATGTTGTCATACTTTGACCTTTGTGAGCTTGTCATTTTAATATTCTGTGTCATGAAGTGAGAAGTATTCAAAATACCACTGAAGCACTTGGCAATTGTTTGATTTCCACTCTTACTTGAAACAATAACCGAAAAACAAACTATACTTTTTAAGAATTGGGTATTAGCTAGACTTTTTCTCCAAAATGGATTAAATAAGTCTGTTTTGTTTTTTTTAAAAAAGGATAGTATTTGTTACCAATAGTAAAATATCTTACTTTCAAGTGACAATTAGAAACTAGTACTTAACCATAATGAGTCTGTCACTTCCTAATAGTTAATTTTTCTTCCAGAGACCAGTATGAGATAACATGGTGAATTAATGCCTGACAAATACAGAATCCTACATAGATAGAAGTGACTTTCATAGTGTAAAATACCAACAAATCCTGATGTGGCAGCCTGTGAAAGTCTATTGATGTAGGATCAGATCTCACATTGCAACTGACCTGTACATCATTTTAGTTCCTGGAAATGCATGCTTTTTCTCTCTTCTGACCTCTTATTTCATTCTACAATATGCCATATCTTCACTTGGCCCCCTACTAAATTTTATATTTTCTCTGGATCCTAAATTAAACATTTAGCATACTGTTTGAGATGCCTCTTTTATATTATGACAAGTCCGTTTTTCACTTACAAGAATGCATATTCTAGCCGGGCGTGGTGGCACATGCCTGTAATCCCAGCACTTAGGGAGGCTGAGACAGGAGAATCGCGAGTTCAAAGCCAGCCTCAGCAATGGCGAGGCACTAAGCAACTCAGTGAGACCCTGTCTCTACATAAAACACAAAGTAGGGCTGGGGATGTGGCTCAGTGGTCGAGTGCCCCTGAGTTCAATCTCCAGTACCAAAAAATTAAAAAAAATAAAAAAAAAAGAATGCATATTCTGCTGTATTTTAATTACATGTTAAGTTATCTCCATGCAAGATGACTTGTGCATTCAGCCTTGAGTCCCTAGAGTCCAAATATAACTAACATTTGTTGATCACTTTGCCCTAGGCACTACTTGACATTTGGTATGTTTTATTTCATCTAATCTTAGCAAGAAACTTGTTAGATAAGTACTTATAATTTCCTTTAAATGGTGGAGAAGTTTATAGTAAGTAGTCTAAGTCACATTGTCAGCAACTATCAAAGCTGAGACTCAGTGGCATTCACTGACCTATTACCTTAAGAATCACTTTAGTATCAGGCATCTAGTAAGTATTCAATAATCATTTGTTAAGTAGAATTGTCTCTTAAAGAAGTGTCCTATCCTCTGGTTAATTTGTTGTGTAGCACAGCATTATATATTTTTTCAATATCATTTAAATAAACATTTTGTATTAAGTAAAAGAGACAAACCCTATATATAAATCCATTTAAAACATCTATACATACCCTGTTGGCTTTTTTTTTTTTTTTTTGGTACCGGGGCTTGAACTCAGGGGTACTTGACCACTGAGCAACATCCCCAGCCCTATTTTGTGTTTTATGTAGAGACAGGGTCTCACTGAGTTGCTTAGCACCTCGCCATTGCTGAGGCTGGCTTTGAACTCGCGATTCTCCTGTCTCAGCCTCCCTAAGTGCTGGGATTACAAGTGTGAGCCACCATGCCCGGCTCCTGTTGGCTTTTTTCATAAAATATTTCTTGGCTCTAAGATAGATGAGAAAAATTGAAATTACTGTACACTTGGAGAAGTCTTCCTGGGGTGGTATTTAGAAAAGAATATCAAGAAACATACTCAATTTTATTATCCCTAGAGTCACCTAATAATACAAGTGGAATCGTGAAACACATCATAAATTTCTTTTAATCTCATTCTAAAGAACAGCTTTCAAATAAATGACTGTAAAAGCAACTGACCATAAACTAAGCTAAAGAATAATGAAATTGAAAGTTTAGCACTAGCTATTCTGTTAGGAATACAATTGCAAACTCTAAATAAGATAGCTACCCATTTGATATCTCCCAATTCAACCTTCTTTGGTGGTGCAAAGATTATTTAATATTTCAAATTGAGATTGAAAGATACCCAGAGGCAGATACACATTCTTTCTCATACTTACTGGTATAAATTTATTTTGCTGCAGCATCTATTACATTTTCAGCATCAGCATAATATGGAGACAAAAGGGATGAAATTTAAGTTACATTAAAGTAACCAAGTCTAAAGCCAAGTTTATAATATGAAAAGATTTGTTGTCTGGAAGTAGAAACCATACTAAAAAGCATACACATCCTGGAGTGGAGAAACTAACTGGCAGACAATGAACCACTCGGACCAAAATCAAATGGAATAATAAAATGTGTTAGGTAAATATTCCTATGGATTGCCTTCTAAGTTTACATCTGCATGTGGCCACGTATAGCATAGTGAGACTGTGAAATTTACCTATACAATCTTGCCTTAATTATCTTATGCTTTTATATATATTTTGGGGGGGGTACTGGAAATTTAACTCAGGGTCACTCAGCCACTGAGCCACATCCCCAGCCCTATTTTGTGTTTTAGGTAGAGACATGGTCTCAGAGTTGCTTAGCACCTCGCCGTTGCTGAGGCTGGCTTTGAACTCGCGGTTCTCCTGTCTCAGCCTCCCTAAGTGCTGGGATTACTTATGCTTATATTTTAATAACTCTTAAAATATAAATAGAGAAGAAAACATGAGGCATGGAAAGCAAAAAGCTAATGAAAGTATTGTTAATTAACTGAAGACCTCTGTGGAAAATTAGGGCTCCATCGCATTGGGGAAACTATAAGAAAACACACAGAGTGCACCTCAGAACTGACCCACCTCCCAAGATGATAAAGGTGCTGATTTAACTATACACCAAATCCTGTTTGTTGTTTGTTGAGAATTGACTCTGGAGACCCTAACTACATTAGTCCTCCTTACCCACAATTTCACTTCCTAACAATTTCAGTTACACATAGACAACTACAGTCCAAACATATAACTATACTGTAATGAGGAATTAAGACATCTTGAGAGAGATATATCCACATTCACATAATTTTTTTACAATATACTGTTACAGTTGGTTTTTTTCTTATTGGTTGTTTTTAATTTCTTACTGTGCAAAGTGTAAAATTTTAATTTTCTCATAGGTATGTATTTATTGGAAAAAGAATACTATCTGTCAGATTCGTTACTATTTATAGTTTCAGGCATGCGCTGGGAGTCTTGAAACATATGCTCCTTGGATTGGGGGTTACTGTATATTGAAATCTCAGGTTTCACTCAGACATGCTAAGCAACCTTCTGCAGCTAAGGAGAGAAGCTAAAAGTCAGCAAAACAAAGAGACTGCCCTGCATGTAGTTGAGGAGGCAGCCAGATCAGGAGTAGCAGCAGCTCTGCTGAAGTCAGGCAGACTAAGATTTAGCATAGTGCATCACAAGCATAGATCAACTCTATCGCTTGAATCTGAATATGTCCCATTTTAAGTATACTCTGCTGCTGAGTTTGTTGTTGCAATCACTAAAGGTAATTTTTTTTTCACATCATAATTAAGAAAACAAGATAAACTTCCCGTTTGTAGCTAGTGCCCAGTAAAAGTACAAATTTCAAATATACCCATGCCTGACTCTACTACATACCACTAACACAGTTTTCTCATGAAAAGTAGAGTTTATTATTTCCATTAGATAGCAAATCCTTAGCCAGGCGCGGTGGTGCACACCTGAAATCCCAGCACTTTGAGAGGTTGAGACAAAAGAATTGCAATTTCAAAGCCAGCCTCAGCAATGGAGAGGAGCTAAGCAACTCAGTGAGACCCTGTCTCTACATAAAACACAAAATAGGGCTGGGGATGTGGCTCAGTGGTCAAGTAGCCCTGAGTTCAATCCCTGTTACCAAAAAAAGAAAAAAGAAGAAAGAAAAAAAGGTAGCAAATCCTTTCCTCACCTGCTCTTCTATTAATGAGGACTGCAAAGTGACCAGGCAACAAGAAGGACCTCTAATTATCAAAGTGCAGACTTGAATAAGCATAAAACAAAATTTTCAAGGTAGCTGAGAACAGTAAGAGGCAGTAATCTTACTTTCCTTCATTGGTTTTGGAATCTATTTATTGTATCTTTGGGGCAAGTTGTACCATATATTTGTATGTTTTGGTCCCATGGCTATACAGTTTCCTGGAAGGCAGGATCCCTATAGACTTTCACTCCAGAGATGTCCTCTGATATGTGTTTTATCCAAGATCCTAGGTCAGTAAGTCAAATTTTCTATCAACAATCACATAGTTATTCTGGCTTTAATAAAGCAGACAAAGAAAGCAAACCCATATCCAGAATAGATGAATATTTGAATGAAACCAAAACTTTGTCACTTCCATTGCAAAATAATTTGGATGCAATCAATTAGCCAATTGCTCCCTAGATTACTTGATAGATGGTACTATATCTGAGACTCTGCATGTGTGTCTTCTCTTCAGCTTCAGGACTTTAGAATCAGCCTAATCAGCTGAAATGGGATGAACCCCCTGGCCATGGGGTTGATACATAACTGCTACTCACACTTTCATAACTGTTCCATAAAATGCAGTGTCAACCCTTCCCTTAACACCTAAAACCATCACAGAAAAACTGAAGATGAAACTCATCATCTTTCTTGCAAATATTACCTTTTAGTTTTAGCAATTAAAATATATGTGACTAAGAAGGGTTTTATAAATAAAAGGTGATGAAATAAGGATTTACTCAAGACTTAATTTGACCTTTAAGTTGGAAAAGTAATTTATAAAAGCAGGTATATTTTCATCTACTTTCTAAATATTTGAAATTAAAATTACTCTTTTTACTTCGGCTAGATTCACAAGGAAAACTAAAGATCATCATTCAAGAGAAGATTTAAGTTCATGTGTATTTTAAAAATTCAATTATAGACTAAAGTTAGAATTATTCTCTGTAAAGTATGAGAGATCGGGGATGTTTGGAATGTCAAATCTGAAAGTTCATCACACTCAGAGACTGTATTTATACACATCAAGTGTATTCTATACACCTTAAGTACAAGGTTTTAAAAAATTCTCATTACCATCCAATACCATTTTCTAGAGGAGTGACTTATAATACATAAATTCCAAAGTATTTTTCTCTCAATAAAGCTGAAATTTTTTCAAAGATATGAAAGCTTTGAACTGAGGCGCACTTTGCCACTGAATTGCCCTTTTTTATTCTTTATAAATTGCTGAGGCTGGTATTGAACTTGCAACCCTATTGCCACAGCCTCCCGTGTCACTAGGATTACAGGTGTGAGTCATCGTGCCCAGTTTAACAATGTATTTTTAAACTACTCACTGTTGAAAATATGAAGACTATATATTATGAAAATAGGGAATGTATATCAATAAATAGTTACATTAGTTCATTTGGGCTGCTATAACAAAATACCATAAGGTAGGTAGCTTTTTAGCACATAAATTTATTTCTTACATTTCTGAAAGGTACAAAGTGGAAGATGTAGTCACCAGTAGTCTGTGTCTAGTGAGGGAGGGCCCCTTTGCCAATCCATAGATGGTGACTTTGTTCTATCCCCTCCTATGGTAGAAGGGGCAAGGCAGCTCTCTGAGATCTCTTTTACAGGGACACTAATCACATCCACAAGGCCTCCACCCTCATAATCCAATCAGCTTCCAAAACCTGAACATCCTAATACCATCTCATTGGTAATTAAGTTTCAATATATGATTTTGCCAGGGGCAGAGGCGAACATTCAGAATGTAGCAACAATGGAAATGTAAACAGGAATTAAGTGCAGAGACAAAATGAAGATGCAGAGAAGTGTTCCCTTTATTAAATCAGATGCTGCACTTTAAAACTCTTTGTCAAAGTCACAAAATACCACATAGCTTCATCACTCATTAAAACTTTGAGCTAAATAATGGAGAGATTTATGTAGCCAATTATAAATTAGTTATGTTAAGACCTATGTTGATCTGTCCATTATTGTATATCCATAGATTAGCAATGCCTGTCCCAGAAAAAGTTATTTAAATATACACAGGCTGAATGAATGTGTCTAAATTAAAATAAATTGCCTCAGTTAACTATGCTTCCTCTATACAACTCAAAGCAATAAAAATCTTTGGGCCTATGGGAAATTATGTGCTTTCTGCCCATAGTGGTTTTACCACCATGGGACATCTTATCGTGTGTTGAGAATACTTTGGGGCCAAAATCTAGACACACTTTGCTAAAACCATTTTAGCACAGGTGGATCCACATTTCCAAAATTTATAGCTCTGTGCCCTACCTTTCCACACAAAGGAACCCAAATTAGCATTGTGATAAGATTTTTTACATTTCCCTTAGCCAATCTCAGAGAACTAAATGAAAAATTGCAGTTACATTGTTTATAAAGAACTTTCGTATAAAGTATCCAATTTCCTTCTCAAATAACCTTTGAAACAGGCACAGTAGAGACTATTATAAATAATTTCTAATGAAGCTTTGGGAGATAAATTCACATGCACAAGTTTGTATAGTTACTAAGTGGTATAGTATTCTGACATCAAAGCATATAGTCTATCCACTAAACAATATAAACTTTTCTATTTTCCTTTATTAATAAAAAAAAAGTAGAAGAAACTTTATATAGAGAAAGTTTCTTAGATGGGAATGTGGTGGTTGGGTAGGAGAAAAGAGGCTATGACATTTTAAAAGAACACCAAATCTAAAGCAACTGTTGCTATTTTTTTCTACCAGCAAGATCAACTCTAAGCTAAAGTAAATAAAGAAAACATTTTACTTACAGAAAGAACAAAAATATGATTTTGGATCTCTTCATGAACAGAAGTTCATAGCTTGTACAGTGATGACAGCTTGTCTTTGTAAAATTATACCTTCTGGCTAAGAAAACTGTTAGATTTCCATTTCTATAACAAATACCTCAGATAATCAAGAAATAATCAGAAAAAAAGTTTCTTGGACTCACAGTTTTGGTTCAAGTTCAGAATCAACTGGCCACATATCTTTGGGGCCTGCCGTGATGCAGCACATCATAGTAGAACTGCTTGGCAGAGCAAAACTGCTCATTTCATGGCCAGGAAGCAAGAATAAAAGGAAAAGGCCAGTCTCACAATTCCCTTCAAGGACATGCACTCAGTGACCTAAAGACTTCCCATTAGGTTCTACCTTTAAAGACTCCAGCACCTCCCAGTAGTGCACATGAGGACTGAACTACACTCATAGGATCTGGGGGATAAAGACCCAAATGTAAGATCCAAATCATACCAAAAACCCACATCTACTATTATGAAAAATGTGATATGAAAGTGTTGCATGTTTTTAAAAGCCATTTTAAAAACTGTGGTGACAACAGGAACAGAAAGAGATAATAAGGAAAATGAAACTGCATCAAGTTCTTAACTGGTAATTGACTTGGAAACTTAGTCACTAACAACTGTTCTGTAACTGAACGAATTCCTTGACCTACATGAGTGTCAAATAATCAGTAACACATTGACTTGATAATTCCTAAGTTTACAAGTAATTCTACCTCTCTGGGACTTCAACTTACGGAAAGTATTTATTGAGTCACTGTGAAAATGTAGTTTTAATGTTCTTATTTATTTCCTGTTATCATTGTTTTGCAGAACAGCCTATAATGAGTCTTAAATGCTTTTAAATTTAATGAATTTCAATCTGGTCTTTCAGAACATTTCAGAAATCAAAGCATACGGTATAAATTTTTGTGCATGAAAGCCTTTAAATCTGATTAGAAATAATTTAGAGATGATTGTATTCCAAAACTTGCAATTATGAAGGTTGGGCATCTTCACTGTAATTCCTTACAAAGATACCAGGAGAATAAAGAAATGAAATAGTGATATTTGAAGTTGAAACTAATAGAAAATTTAGCTTCACTACACCTTCATATAGAATCTCGTTTCAGCTTATATTCATTCTGAGTCTATAAAGTCAGTGGACACTTGTCTTGGTGGAATGCACCAAGCTGTCATGTAGAAGAGACGTCAGTGCTGCCCCCAAGAAGGACACATATGCCCTATCACTTCTCTTGAATGATTTTTCATTATTTTTTCCCTAATTTTCTCAGTTGAATATATTGGTATATATTCTGAAAAAGTGAGGATTCTAGAGGTTGTAAATTTATACATGAATCTTAACAGTTTTATTTCACTGAAAACTGGAAGCAGCACAAATGTCTATCAGATGAATGGATATTCAAATTGTGATGTATTCTTATATTAGCATACTACTGAAGAAAGAGAAAAGGGGGCATTGAACCAATGAGACATAGAACTCAAAGTAAATATGCTGAACAGAAAAAAAAATCAAAGCAAAATATGATACATAATATATGATTCCACTTATATAAAACTAAAAACTGCAAACCAGACTAAATTTACAGAAAGAAGAGCAGCAATCACTTAGATGTATGAATTAAGAGCAGGAGAGAGGAATTAATTTGAGAGTAATGGGATATGCTTATTATCGTAATTTGGGTGTTGGTTTCAAAGGTGTATAGAATTGTAGAAACCCATCAAAGTGTATACGATAAGTATATCCAATTTATTGCATATTTTTATTTATTTCTCATTATCATCATAATGTATATGTGTATATATATTCAGCTTCACATAAACATATACATATATATGTATGCATGTATATATATCATCTGTATATCATATTATATATGTATATATACACTATAACTAAATAAAGCTCTAAAAACTATGGTAGAATAAAATGATACATACAAAATAAGTTTCAAATATGTTTATGTTATTATGAGGTTTATCCCATCTAGGGAAAAGTTTAAGTCAGAGTTCTAATATTTGCTTTCATTTTGGGCATATAATTTGTATGGTAATTTCAAGGTTTTGAATTTAACTTCCTTATACAAACCAAAGGGCTGCATGCTATCTGTAATTGTCATTTTAGAATATGAGATTTGATTTTATTTTTTGCTTTGAGATACACTAATCAAATTGCTTTAGTTGGAGTTATTGCATAAGAATTTCAGTACTACCAAGTCCTACCTAAGAGGATTTAAGAGACTATTAGGGAGTAGGTTGGGTGTTTAACTTAAACTTCTCCACAGGGATATACTTTTTATCTCAATTTTTGTGCTTGTTTTTACTCACTTTTATCTCAGTTCCAGTAACTAGTATTATAGTTTTTTGTTCTTTACAAAACTATAAATCCACATCTTGCAGATCCAAACCTCTGACAGTCTTTTAAAAGTCTAGCTCCCTTTCTCAAAACGACCTGACACTAACCAACCATCTGCAAGCTTACTGTTTCTTTGTTGCTTTGGAGTGTTTTCACCTTTTATAGAGTCATTGCCTAAGTGTTGAATGTCACTGGTTCTGAGTTTCCTCATCTCTAGATCTGGTCTGCCACACTGCTGAACAAGCACTCATTTTGGTAATATAAAACATAAAAATAATGTCATATAGTTTCCTATTTACAAAACAGATTTCCAACTAGAATTTACAGCACTGTGCATGAAAGGAGCAACGTTTCTCTTGCCAAGCATTAGCTTAATCTCAGAGCAAATAACTTCAAAATATCCCTACTTCCAGATATTGATAATTTATCCTGTTTTTGGAGTATCCAAGAGAGGCCCAGCTAGGATTAAGTGAATCAATGTTAAGGTAATGATGCTTTCTTTTCTTCTGACATTTCTGTTACTGATATGCAATATCCCAGTTGCTTTCACTTCTTCAAAATCTGCTAACCCGTTGACTTATTTGCCTACACTCACTTGAAGGATTATGGATGCCCTGCCTTTGAGCATGAGTCCTGGCTTGAGAAAACCTTCTTGAACAATAACTGAATTTAATTATTCTGATTCCAATTCACATATAAAATCTAAACTTGGTCATCCCTCAAAATTTTGTTTCCCCTCATTCACTCTTTCAGTTTTGCAAATGCATCCAAGTCCATCTAGCCTTTCACTGCCCACCATGCACTGCCATCCCTGACCATAAAACTGATATGCCAACTGATATTCTGATTCACTCTTTGGTCATTAACAATTTGGGAACACTCTTCTAATATTAACTTAGTCTCTATAGCTCAGTCTTCAGGTTACTGCTTTGCTTTGGAGAGTCACAAGCTCAGTCCCCAGAGTTTGATGCCTATAACATCCAAAAGGTGGCATTGCAAAAAACAAATGAATAAACAAACAAACAAACAAAAACCCCAAACCACTAATAATCTAACATTGCAAAGTAAATCTCAGAAAATTGGTTCAGAAATGAACATCATGTATACAATTTCTAGATTCAAGCCTAAGCTGAAAATTCAAGTTCAGCACTCACTGAATTAATAAGAAAATTGAATACCAAAAGAGGTTCTCTGTGTTTGGATCAGTCTGAATTTCAGTTGCACATATCAATTACATGGAAAGTATCTTAGAAAAGTAGACGTCTGGGCTCTTGGAATGGACCCACCATGTGACCCAACTATCTCACTCCTTGGTATTTATCCAAAAGAACTAAAATCAGTGATACATGAAAATCAATGTTATAACAGCACAATGCACAATAACCAACTTATGGAACCAGCTTAGGTGTCCCTCAATATACCATTGGATAAAGAAAATATGGTGTATGTACATGGTGGAATTTTATTAGGTCATAAAGAACAATGAGATTATGTCATTTGATGGCAAACAAATGAAATGGAACTGGAAAACTTCATGCTAAGTGAAATAAGCCAGACTCAAAAAGCCAAGGTCAAATGTGTTCTCTTATATGCAAAAGCTAGAGAGAAATAATGAATTAAAAATGGGGGGAGGAGCTCATGAAAATGGAGTGAGAACAGTGAAGTAGAAGAAGGGGAATGAGGTAGAGTGAGAAGGAATGGGAAAGAGGAGGAACAGCAGAACAAAATTAAGCAAACAGTGTCATGTGCATGTATGAACATATCACAAGGAATGCCCTTTGATCATACTCTGTAATTTTAATATAAATTTAAAAATAATAAATGGGTACACTGTATATTCTTTAGAAATGCTTCCTTTCTGAAATCCTGTTCACTCGTTCCCATAGTGAGATAGTCTGGATACCTAAGGAACTTCCTTCTTCACTAGAAAGACCAGCAATTTGCTTTCTTTCCCCCTGATTTCCTTCCTTGTTTCTTGGTTTTCCAAAGCCAATAAGAATACCTTCTAATCTGTGGTCACCTTCATTCTCAAACCTTCATACTAAAGTTGCAGCTCCATAAAGGAAAAGGAGAGAATATTAGCAAAAGAAAGAAAAGGAGAGAGGAAGGATGAAGTAAAAACAAAGAGACTTGATATATAGTTATCTATTTTGATATACCTTCATTTGAGATGGATCGATTCACTTCAGAGATTTGAGTGATATGTGAGTAGATGGCCAAAGAACACCTTCCAAGTTTGAATAAGTTTACCTTTTCCCATTACTTTAATTTATATTTTACATTTATGGGTTAAAAAGGTACTGAGTGATAGAAAAAACAGAAGTCATTAATTTTTATGTGGAACTTCCCAAACCTATTTTGACAAACATATCTACTATGAAGTTCGAAATGAACCTTTATTCTCTTCCTAACAATATATGACTTTTGGTCATTTGTTACTGGGAAGCCCAAAGTTCTTCACTATATATTTACTTAGTTTTCTATTTCTCCTACTCAAGCTTCATTTAGTGTCTTTATAGAATTTTTATTTTCTCTTCTATGGCTCATATATGAGTGATTCTGGTCCTTCCCTCACTGGCCACAATCCTGCTAATTTCTTTCTTTAATTTTCACTTTCCTCTTAATTGTTATCTTAAGATTTAACTACAAGGGCAATGAAGACTCATTTGACCTAATTTGAACTTGGTTAACATGAGTAAGTATAATGTAAATTACTCAACTTGTAATCATTACAATGTTGAGAAAAAACACCTAGTGGTATTTGTGTCCAAGATTTAGGAAATGTATTTCTCAATATGGAAATTAAGCCTGAAAATAAAATAACTTGAATCTCTGAAAATTCTTATGATTGGCAGAGATCAAGAACAATATAATATTGATCAAAATAGTTTGCATCTTTCTAATCTCTTCTCCAACTTTGATCAAATAGTGGATAAATTAGTAAGAGGAAAAATCATGAAATGGACCCTACACAAACATGCCCACGGTTCTGTCTCAAAGTGTGTCACTGGCAGCATCCAACAGGGATGGCAAAAATGATGGAGGGATAGAAGCAGTATCAAATAAATTTTCAAATGCAAGAGGAGAGAGTGATTACAGAGTGACTGACTATAAGAAAAGTCTGGTAGATGTGTTCTCAATAAAATAAAATAATTGATAAAATTAGAATCCAGTTTGTAACAGGATATTAAATACTGCAAAATAACTTCCACATCATCTGGAGGTCAGAAACAATCTATGTTAATCTCCCTTTAAAGTGTATCCTGAATTTAGCACTCAGAATTGTACATTAGAACCAGAAAAGAGGTCTATATAGTAGGCATAGAGGAAGTAGTTTTAGCAGTAATTACTAAAATCTATTGCACATTTATAATGAAATAGTGTATTACATCATTTGAATTCAAGCTACCCTGTGAGTAGGTATAATTGACTCTGTGTTATAAATAAGCAAATGGAGAAAGAGAAGTTAACTAAATTGCTCATACGTTTTTAGCTAACAAGTGGAAGACTTGAAATTCTTCAAGTTCTTCTTGGCCCTTGCTCAAACCCCTTTTGTCCTAGGCTCTGCTTCCAAACAAAATCCTCCGCAGTTGCAGGTCCTCTGTATCTGGATTACTGAGGTCCTGCTTTTTCCATAACTTGATTGCTTTGAGTCCTGGCCAATGCACATAACCAATGAGAATCAAAAAGCAGGTGTATGTCACTGAAGACTCAAATAAGGATGATGTTTTGACAGTAGCAGCTTCACCACAGAGAGGAATTTGGGTCTTTTCAGCAATCTCTCCACTTGTTTGTATTAGAGCAGGGCAATTTTCTCACTTCACTATCCTTCCTAAAAATACTGCAGTGGAAATCAGAGGCTGAGTTCCTATTAGTTATTTTTCCTTAAAGACACAAAAAGTGAGCTAATAACCAAACTATTATATTACACTTAAGTGAAAATGATTCATAAATTTCTAGGATTCTAAAAGATTTGGGTTCATTTCAATGAGGAAAAATTTTTCTTTGAATTACATTCTTAGAATTTTAAATTCTTGGCCAAATTATGCAGTAAAATTGCATGTACCTTGAAAATATGCTACTCACAAAAATAGTCTGTATAAAATATGTAATATATTAACAAACCTAAGTGACTTTTCATTATTTAAAAATTACGAAAGATATCATTAATTTAATTTCCTTAATATGCCTTCCATTATATTAAAACATGAATATATCTTAATACATCTGCCATTCCAATTGAATGACAACCTTCAAAATGATCATTCATTACCACAGCAGAAACAGATGTAATTAAGCACATCTCAAAGTCATTTCACAAACACTTACAATTATATAAAAGAAAATAAGAAAAGGTTTTAATCTTTTAGGTCATTTTAATGACTCAAATATTTTCCACTCTTGTATAATCTAATCACAAATTAAATATCTTTAGTGAAATCTCATTAAATAAATTGCTTTGCTGTATAATTATACATGTCTAATTGCTGTTACCTTTAGAAAATATTTTGTGTGTTTCAAGTACATTGAATAGATATTAAGTACTTCCATCTTAGCTTCTGAATTAGTTTTAAAAGAAGCAAATTAAAAATAAGATTGTCTACCTGTTGAAATTAAAATGAAATAGCAATTAATGGATTCCTTCTTTGTAATCTTAATTAAATTATTTGAGTTATTTCACTAACAAAGAAGTTTCAAGAATAGTATTATAATCATTGCATTTTTGTGATTTTTGAATATGAAATATTTCTAAGGTATGCTCAAGACTACAATCTCAACATGTATAGAATATAAGTCTGGAGGAACTTTTTTAATGAATTTCTTTCTCTAAAAGAGAATTTATAAAACCCATGAAATTCTTATGCTGATCCATGTGAAGTTGCTGACATTTGACATTTTCAACCCAACATAATAACAACTGAGACATTTATTATTGTTATTTATGTACATTTTTAATTTTATAATTTCATGAGCTAATTTCATGATTCTTTCTTATATTCTTGATTTTCTCTTCTAATACCTGTATTTCTTTTGTTTTTGTTCCTCTTATAATTATTTTTCCTAATAACAATGAGAGTTTATTAATAGAATAAGTACTTTGTGTACATTAATCCATTTAAAATTATGTATAGTCCTCTAGTCAGAAATTTTTATCTCCATTTGACAGATGTGAAAACTGAGGCAAAGAGGGATTAAGTATATCCCTGATTCACACAGCTCCTAAATAGTGAAGTCCTTATATAAATTCATCGTCTTGCTTCACAGACATGATTTGAGTCACAGCCATCTGTTGACTTCGTTTTTTAAGATACTCCTCTGAATTATAATTTCTCAATTTTTCTTTTATATGAAGATATCAATTATTCCTTTTAGCACTGTTTTAATTTCTGCTCTGTTTATTCGCTCACTCAATTGCTATTTCCTGGAGTCAGACTTTTATATACAGTTTTCTATCCTCCTTTTCCTTTACTTAAGATGTATGATATACACTGTGTCCATCTGGGCTGCCTTGTTCTTTGTGCTGTTTATTGTAGTAGGAAAGAAGTTGGCCACAGTGGAAAAGGTTGTGAATCCATGAAATACCACACAAGCTTTCTTAGGGATTTGGCAATGTCAGCTCTTGTAAGGCACACCTCAGTCAACTTCCAAATCATTGACAGCATTTCTCCACAGCCCTTCTTTACTTCTAAAACTAGTTTTTCTAAAATTCAGTGTATAAATGAAATTCTGTCAAAAATTCTTCTAATTTGTCATGGTCTACATTGTTTTCTCACAAAGGGCTGTTGACGTTGAACCTCATAATTGCTTCCGTTTGCTGGCTATCTAATGTAATACTGACTATATTTCCAATAGTGATACAGATGCTTACTGTTATTTTTTGTATTTCCTGTGATTATTTATCTTCTAAAAGGGGGCTGTTATACTAGTTGTCCACTGTTTGATACATGTGGTAAGAATGGTCTTACGTAGTGTTACTAGAACACCTGTCATTCTTTGCTGCATAGTGTAAAAGACACTTGGATATTCCCTGCTTTTGAGATTATTCTATTTAGCCTGATATAAAACACCAACTGAAGGTCACCATTGCTCTCCATATAAGTTCACCCAGACCATTTATCCTTCATGCCTCCAACCACCTCTAAAGCACAGTTTTTCTCATGTACTGCCTAATTTTATTCAGAAGACTTAGTTAAATTCTCTAGATTTGTGGATGTAATACAAAAAAATGCTCATAGAATTTTGTATTGCCATATAAAGGCCTATACAATGTAATAATATCAGTTCATCTTACCCTGGTTTTCTAAAACTAATATAGAGAGGTGAACAGAAAGGATATGGTCTTATTATCCAATAAAATTCTTATTAATGATAACAATAACTGCATTTATGAAGTGACTGCTATGAGAAAAAGACTATGTTAAGTGTTTTAAATAGAAATTTTTGCATTAAATTTTTCAAAAAACAAAAGTATAGGTCTCATATTTTTTTTCCCTGTAGTCAGATGAAGAAACTGAATAAAGCTAGTACAGGGACAGATCTTAGTAAAAATGCTTTAACATCAGGCTCTCTGATTCAAAATACATGGTTTTATGTTCTCAACATACAAATCCATTTTATTAAGAAATAACATAAACCTAAGATGTCCTGTTTCATAATGCACAGCTTTTCTACTCTGTGACCTATTATTATAAAAATATTTCTATTATTATAGAAATAATAAGAAAGTGATGTTTGCCTATGACACTAATCATAAAATTTGTAGCCATTAGATAAAAAGCAAAAGGCAAATGCTTTGAGGTAAGACTTACCCACATTCACTTTGGCTCCAATTTTATGTGTTGTGTAGTGTGTTCTTGGGCAACCGATCTCACCTCTCTAGCTGACCTCGCCTCTCTACGGTGGAGGACAAGGTTGCTTCTTCAACTCCCACATTGTTTTGAAGACTAAATGAAGAAAAGCAAAAAAAAAAAAACAATTCTAGCATAATACCTAATACATAAGAGGTACTCAATTTAAGACAATGTAATAGTTTAGTATTTATAACTTAGTAGTTTTTTTTTCTTATGTAGACCCAGGCTGGACATTTCAATTTCTAGGAATCTGTAGTTCTCCAATTCTATTTGAAAACCATTAAGAAATTACAATTCAAAGCTGGGTGCTGTGGCGTATGCCTGTAATCCCAGTACTTTAAAAGGCTGAGACAGGAGAATCGTGAGTTCAAAGTCAGCCTCAGCAATGGCAAGGTGCTAAGCAAGTCAGTGAGATCCTGTCTCTACATAAAACACAAAATAGGGCTGGGGATGTGGCTTAGTGGTTGAGTACCATCCTCAGTACAAAAAAAAAAAAAAAAAAAGAAGAAGTTACAATTCAAGTAAGTGGTCATTAGTGTAAATATAAATAAAATTTTTTCAAGAGAATAAATCAAGAGTGGCAAAAAGTATTTGCAATGTCAAAAAGATCCCATAAAAATAAATAAACAAGATTTTGACTTATTTACTTAGTTACACCATGAATGCAATGATTTTCCTATCTCACCAATAAGTTCTGTTTACCTGTAATATTAGTATATGCATACTTAATATCTTATAAAATATTTTAGAAATTTATCAGCACAACAGATTCTTGTGATGTTAAACAGGAGCAGAAACTTTTTTTGACAAGACATCCTTAATTTATAACCTTCAGGTATAGTGTATATACCTGACAAGACTCTCAGTAGTAAGAGATCTGGGAAACCTGACTGCTTTCTCTTTTTGAAATAAAAATGAAGAGAAGTAGGGTAGAATAAGTTAAGTTCCAGCTACATTGCTGGAACTTAACTTTATGTAACATCTTCCTATTGAACTCTAAAACCATGCATGTGTAAGATCCTACCCTAGACCAATGGAATTAGAATTCCCACGTATTTACTCTTGTACCTGTAATTTCTTTTAAGCTCCAAATGTGATTTTCCTGTGTAACTTGGATTAAGAATTTCTGAATGAAATCTTTGTACTGTTTCGTGATTCATTCTTAGTTCTGCCATTTCTATGTAATCTAGTATGTTGAAAAATTGATAGCATTAACTTTTGCTTTGAAGGGTTACTATAAGTATTAATACACCTAAAAGTGACTGAAGTGTGAAGGACCCTTAATAAAAAATCTGTCATGCCCCTATAGATAGAAAGATATAGATAGAGATGTAGAAGTAGCATATATATGTATATAGATGTATTTCCTCTCTTGACTAACTACAATCAAGGCACCTCTTTGTTTTGAGCCCTGGGGAAACCATTTGGCACATCTGACAAGATAGACCCTTCACCCTTCTTAGTCTATTTATCGCCACATACAACTCTGCCATATTTTTGTATGCACGTGTTGCCAGTAAAGAACAGACAATGATCTGACAATGTTAGTTCAAAAATAATCAGTTATTTTGCCCATTTTCATATTTATTTCTTACCACAAGTTGCAGAATGATCCTGCCATAGTAAATGCGCAGTTCCTGCCTCTTACTCTCCCTGACTCTTTCAGCTTCCAAGATTCCACTGGCCAATGAAGAACTTCATGAGCCAGATCATATCAGTGCCTCATAAGCTCCGAGGAAGACTTTATAGTAAGGCTATATAATTCACTGGATAACGTTATTGGAGAAGGCTGTAACTAGGATATGGACAGGGTTAACATAAATCTTTTAACTCATGAGAAATCGATAGTGGTTTCATTTCAGGCATCTAGGCAGCAAATTAATTCCTGTTAGATTAAGAACATGAACAAACTTGAATGAATGGAGACATGCACTCATCTAGTAAAAGATTTTCAAACATGGATAGATTCTATTATTTATAGAATTAGTATTTATGTGTATCTCTAAAGAAGAGAGATTAAAATGCATCCAAAGAAAAAGTTCATAAGGCATGTGCCAATATTAAATATGCCTGATATTTATTACAATATAATGGTAAGATATTGAAGAAAATATTTGAAAGTAGAGCAATGATGAATTAAATATATGACTCAATGATGATTTAAGTCTTCAAATGGAAATTATTTCTCACTTACCCCATCGTGTTGAGACTTCTTGTTAGAGAACTCAGGTTACATATGATACCCCAACACACACTGTATTCCTTGCTTTATTTTATGTTGGCTGGTGCTCCAATTACCATATCACCCCCTCAAGAGTTAGCATTCATTCTCTCACTTGGAGTGATGACAGATGAATGTTCTCTGATGAGTCTCACATACGGGATTATTTACAGAATGTTGGGGATGGTGGTATAAAAGCTGGCTGCTCTTTTACCTCAGTGTAGAACAACTCTGAAAAGTAATCTTATCTCCAGAGTTCCTCATAGGATTAGTTGAGGTCTGTGTGATAACAGCTTTTCAGTTGTTTTCCTTGTGCCTTCCCAGCTTCCCACTGTATTCTGGATTTCCCAACAAACTTCCTGATAGCAATTTCTCTCTCTCTCTCTCTCAGATTCTGCTACCCACAGCTGACACTTTAACCTGCTGGACCAATGCAACTTCCACTCCTCTGCTCCCCTAACTTTGGGATCCAGCTACTGAAACTTGGAGATCATGGCCTAAGTATTTTTTCACATATATATTATAAATCAAATTTGAATTTAAATTGTATACAGCCAATAATTTAGGAGGATTTTCAATTAGAAACCAAAATTAGTTTATCTTAGTTGGATAGATAAACCTCAAGTTCAGGCCCTAAAATCGGTTTAGCTGGTCAATTTTAATGAGCTTGTAATTGGTCTTTCCACCTCAATTATTTTCCCTCTCCAATCAATCTAATGTGGTGCTGAAATATAATAATATTTTAATACAAAACTTGTTAGCTCAAAAACTTGCAGTGATCCCGAGTTGTCCAAGAAGTAAAAAATAAGAAAATATTATTGGACCTAACTAAACTTCTCTAGGATCATATTTATTTTGGTATATATTTTGTTCTTACCAATAACTCTTCTCCTTTTCTAATTTTATGCTTTTTGTTTCTCTAAAATGTTTTTCCCCATCTTCAAATGCATAAATGTAACTTAACGATCTTCTAAGTCCTGACCAAGTGATACTGTAATTTTGCAATTTTGCTGTATTTCCCTGGCCATGGTGAAATTTTACTTCAAGTAATGTGTTTCATATTTATGATTTACTTGCTATCACATTCTGCCTTATATCATGACAGTAGGAGCTATGGCTATTGTCTTTGCATCTCCTACTATGACTTCTCATAAAATCTATTCAACAGCATTTGTAAATAAATCATGGAAAGTGAGAAGATAGAGAACAAAATATCCTGCTTGATAAAATTTTTCTACTTAAGAAACACTCTTGAATATTATTAAATTATTTCAACAAGTCAATATATATAGTTTATCCTTATTAACGAAAGCTGTTTTTCTTTTGCTGACTAAACTCCATATACTGAGTAGAGACTAATAGTAGTTCTCTTCAATACACCACAGCAATGATTCCATAAGGGAAGAGTCCTAACAATGTCTATGGCCATGTCCTATCCCATGAGCTAAAATACAGGTTTGAGGTGTCACATTGCTAATGTTAAAACAAATCAATCAAAATTACTTATGGACATGCAGTTTACTTTGGCATATCAACAATCCAACTTAAATTGGGGCTGATGAGGAAATATCCAATCACTTGACAGAGTACATAAAACATTCAAGACTGAAAGGTTTATATTTAAAAACATATTTTTCAATGTCATAAAAGAAAAATAAAAGATATTTTCACAGTTGATACTTCTGTAAAAACTACAGAAACAGGGAAAAAAGTGAAATTCAGCACTTTTTAGTCAGTTATTATCAATTAAACTTTTGTAATTGTTATTATTACTATTACTGTTGTTTGCATAAGGAAACCTTTGCTTAGCATTTTTTTCACATCATCTTAGACTATTTAACCATAATGGGATAGCTGGAAGAGAGAAAGAGTGTTTAAATTTTAAAAGGATAATAATAAATATTATATTTATTATAGATATAGATCTCTTAAATTTTAGCTCCAAAAATAAAATACTTTTCTGCATTAAATTTACAAAAGAGGATAACTTATGGTAAAGTAGGCATGACCCTAAGGGTTTTGCATGATGATCTTACTTAAGTTTCACAATTAACTTACAAAATAGGTATATATGGACCAGTCAATATCACTGGTATGAAGTATATCTAAGCTTTTGATTTAATCAGCCTTTCATTGCTTTAACCAAAAGACTTATCAAGAAAAATTAAGAGGAGGAATAATTTATTTTGGCTCATGGTTTCAGAGGTCTCAGTTCCTAGACAGCTCTGGGCCCACAGTGAGGCAGCCATCATGACAGAAGGGTGTAGTGGAGGAAATCAACTCAAGATACGGCAACTAGGAAGCAGAGAGAGAGAGAGCACTGTTCACCCAGGAAAAAAATACAAACCCTAAAGGCATGCCCCAGTGACTCAGTTTTTTCAGCCATAAAGTACCTGCCTATAGTTACCACCCAGTTGATCCTATCAGTGAACTAATTCAGCAATTAGATGAAAGCTCTCCTCATCTAATCATTTCACCTCTGAACATTTTTGCATTGTCTCACACATGAGTTGCTTTGGGAATACTTCATATCTAAACCGTAACAGTTTTATAACCATAGCAAATTTATTCCAGGGTATATATACTCAATCTCTATACAATGTTGTCTTTGGAGAGCCAAATACTGAAGGAAAACCTGATTTGTACCCATGGTTTTTGAATTCTAGATGACTGAAACAATCAATATCATTGATCATAATTTAATCAACAATTTTATTTTGATGCATCCTTAAATAAAAAACATAGATGTTTATCTTATGAAAAAGTGGATTCCTATTTATTTATTTTTTATTTTTTGCTAAGAATGTACTTTTTTATTTTTTTTAATTTATTTATTCTACTTAGGTATACATGATAGTGGAATGCATTTTGATTCATTGTACATAAATGGAGCACAACTTTTCATTTCTCTGGTTATACATGATGTAGAATCACATCATATATGTAATCATACATGGAGCTAGGGCAAAGATGTCCATCTCATTCAACCATTTTTACTGTTCCCATGCCCCTGCCCCCTCCCTCCCCTTTCATGAAATTTTTTCCACTTTTCCCAGGTGCTCTCCCTCATTATTGATCAGCATCCACTTATCAGAGAGAACATTCAGCATTTGGTTTTTTGGGGTTGGCTTACTTTGCTTAGCATATTTTCCAACTCCATCCATTTACCTGCAAATATCATAATTTTATTCTCTTTTATTGCTGAGGAATATTTCATTGTGTATATTTCATTTCATTCCATTCATATACACAATATGAATGTTGTGTATCCATTTATCTATTGAAGGGCATCCAGGTTGGTTCTACAGTTTAGCTATTGTGAATTGAGCTGCTATAAACATTGAAGTGGCTACATCACTGTAGTATGCTGTTTTTAAGTCTTCTGAGTATAGACCAAAAAGTGGGATAGCTGGGTCAAATGGTGGTTCCAGTCCAGGTTTTCTAAGGAATCTCCATACTGCTTTCCAGATTGGTTGTACCAATTTGCAGTCCAACCAGCAATGTATGAATGTGCCTTTTCCCCCACATCCTTGCCAACACTTGTTCTTGTTTGTATTCTTGATAACTGCCACTCTGACTGGCATAAGATGAAATCTTAGAGTAGTTTTGATTTGCATTTCTCTAATTGCTAGAGATGTTGAACATTTTTTCATATGGCTGTTGATCAGTTGTGTTTCTTCTTCTGAGAAGTGTCTGTTCAGCTCCTTGGCCCATTTATTTATTGGGTTTTTTTTTTTTTTTTTTTTGGGTGTTTTTTG
>PVHX01000207.1:0-273388 GCA_004024805.1 Geosciurus inauris | reverse complement strand
AGTCTCTGGTTTAATTCCCAGGTCCTTAATCCACTTTGAGTTGAATTTTGTGCATGGTGAGAGATAGGGGTTTAGTTTCATTTTCATGCATATGGATTTCCAGTTTTCCCAGCACCATGTGTTGAAGAGGCTATCATTTCTCCAGTGTACATGTTTGACACCTTTGTCTAGTATCAGATAACTGTATTGAAGTGGGTTTGTCTCTGTGTCTTCTATTCTGTACCATTGGTCTACATGTCTATTTTGGTGCCAGTACCATGCTGTTTTTGTTACTGTAGCTTTGTAGTATAATTTAAGTTCTGGTATTGTGATGCCTCCTGCTTGACTCTTCTTGCTAAGGATTGCTTTGGCTATTCTGGGTCTCTTAGTTTTCCAAATGAATCCCATGATTACCTTTTCTATTTCTATAAGGAATGACATTGGGATTTTAACTGGAATCGCATTGAATCTGTATAGTGCTTTGGGTAGTATGTCCATTTTGACAATATGGATTCTGCCTATCCAAGAGCATGGGAGATCTTTCCATCTTCTAAGGTCTTCTTCAATTTCTTTTTTTTAGTGTTCTGTAGTTTTCATTGCAGGGATCTTTCAGCTCTTTTTTTAAAATTGATTCCCAAGGTGTCCCCCCCCTCCCCCGGCTATTGTGAATGGGGTAGTTTTTCTAATTTCTCTTTCAGAGGATTCATCACTGATGTTTAGAAATGCAATTGATTTGTGGGTGTTGATTTTATATCCTGCTACTTTGCTGAATTCATTTATTAATTCTAGAAGTTTTCTGGTAGAATTTCTTGGATCCTCTAAGGATAGAATCATGTTGTCTGCAAATAATGATAGATTGAGTTCTTCTTTTCCTATTCATATCCCTTTAAGTTCCTTTATCTGTCTAATTGCTCTGGCTAGTGTTTCAAGGACTGTGTTGAATAGCAGTGGGAAAAGAGGGTATCCCCTGTCTTGTTCCCATTTTTAGAGAGAATGCTTACAATTATTCTCCATTTAGGATGATATTGGCTTTGGGTTTAGCATAGAAGGCTTTTACAAAGTTGAGATATGTTCCTACTATCCCAATTTTTCCTAGTGTTTTGAACATAAAAGGGTGTTGTATTTTGTCAAATGCTTTCTCTGCATCAATGGATAACATCATATGATTCTTATCTTTAAGTTTATTGATGTGATGGATAATGTTAATTGATTTCCATATGTTGAAACAATCTTACATCCCTGGAATGAACCCCACTTGATCATGGTGCACAATTTTTTAAATATGTTTTTGTATACGATTTGCCAAAATTTTATTGAGAATTTTTGCATCTATGTTTATCAGGGATATTGGTCTGAAAATTTCTTTCTTTGATGTGTCTCTGCCTGATTTTAGTATCAGGGTGATACTTGCTTCGTAGAATGAGTTTGGAAAGGTTCCCTCCTTTTCTATTTAGTGAAATAGTTCGAGGAGTAGTTGGTATTAATTCTTCTTTGTAGGTCTTGTAGAGCTTGTTTGAGAATCCATCTGGTCCTGGGCTGTTCTTCTTGGTAGGCTTTTGATGGCATCTTCTATTTCCTTGCTTGAAATTGATCTGTTTAAGTTGTGTATGACCTCCTGGCTTAGTTTGGGTAGGTCACATGCCTCTAGAAATTTGTCACTTTCTTCAGGGTTTTCTATTTTACTGGATTTTCAAAATAATTTCTAATTATCCTCTGTATTTCAGAAGTGTCTATCATGATATTTCCCTTTTCATCACAAATGTGGTAATTAGTAATTTGGGTTTTCCCTCTCATTTTTGTTAGAGTGCCTAAGGGTTTCTCAATTTTATTTATTTTTTTAAAGAACCAGCTTTTTGTTTTGTTAATTTTTTGATTTGTTTCTTTTGTTTCAATTTCCTTGATCTCAGCCCTGATTCTAATTATTTCCTGTCTTCACTTCTTTTGGTGTTGGTTTGTTCTTCTTTTTCTAGGGCTTCGAGATGTAGTGTCAAGTCATTTATTTGTTGTCTTTTTCTTCTTTTAATGAATGAGCTTAATGCAATGAACTTTCCTCTTAGCACTGCCTTCATGGTGTCCCAGAGATTTTGATATGTTGTATTGGGTTTTTATTTACCTGTAAGAATTTTTTTATCTCTTCTCTGATGTCTTCTGTTATCCATGTGTCATTCAATAGCATATTATTTAGTATCCAAGTGTTGGAGTAGTTTCTATTTCTTAATCTGTCATTGATTTCTAATTTTATTCCATTGTGGTCAGATAAAATGCAGGGTAGTATTTTTGTTTTATTTGCTAACACTTGCTTCATGACACAACATATGATTTATTTTGGAGATGGATCCATATGCTGCTAATGGATATAAAATTCTATATATGTCTGCTATTTCTAAATTATTGATTATTGTATTGAGTTCTATGGTCTCTTTGTTTAGTTTTTGTTTGTAATATCTATGGTGAGAGACCTGCATTAAAGTCACCAAGTATTATTATGTTATGGTCTATTTGGTTCTTGTAGTTGAGAAGGATTTGTTTGACATATGCATATGCTCCATTGTTTGGGGTATAGATATTTATGATTGTTATGTCTTGTTGATGTATGATTCCTGTAAGCAGTATGAAATGACCTTCTTTATCCCTTTTCACTAACTTTGATTTGAAGTCCACTTTATTTGGTATGAGGATGAAAACTTTTGCTTGTTTTATGTCGTCCATGTAAGTGATACATTTTTTCCCACCCTTTCACTTTCAGTCTGTGGATGGTTTTTCCTGTGAGATGAGTCTCTTGAAGGCAGCATATTGTTGGGTCTTTTTTTTTTAATCCAGTTTGTCAGTCTATGTCTTTTAATTGATGCATTTAGGCCATTCACATTCAGGGTTATTATTGAAATATGATTTGTAATCCCAGTCATTTGGGGTTTTTTTGGTTTTTACCTTGACTTGGTTTCTCCTTTGATTGACCTTTCCTTTAGTGTAGTTCCTCTCTTTGTAGATTTTCATTGTTGGATATCATTTCCTCCTCGTGAAATATTTTGCCAAGAATGCTGTGTAGTGCATGCTGTCTTGCTGTAAATTCTTTTTAACTTTTGTTTATCATGGAAGGTTTTTGTTTCATCATCAAATATGAAGCTCAATTTTTCTGGATATAAGATTCTTGGTTGGTATCCATTTTGTTTCAGAGCTTGGTATATGTTGTTCGATGATCTCCTGGCTTTTAGGGTCTGGGTTGAAAAATCTGCTGAGATCTGAATTGGTCTCTCCCTATATGTAATCTGGTTCCTCTCTCTTGTGGCCTTTAAAATTCTATCCTTATTCTGTATGCTGGGCATTTTCATTTTAATGTGCTTTGGTGTAGATCTGTTTTAATTTTGTACATTTGGTGTCCTGTAAGCCTCTCATATTTGATTTTCCAATTCATTTTTCATGTTTGGGAAATTTTCGGACACTATTTCATTGAAGACATTGTACATTCCTTTGGTTTGAAATTGTATGCCTTTTGCTATCCTGATAAATCTTAGATTTGATCTTTTGATGCTATGCTATCCCATAATTTTTGTATGTTTTGTTCATGATTTCTTACCATCTTCACTGTATGGCCAAGTTTATTTTCAAGATTGTATATTTTGTCTTCATTATTTGAGGTGCTGTCTTCCAAGTGATCTAGTCTGCTGGTGATGCTTTCTATTGGGTTTTTTATTTGGTTTATTGTTCCCTTCATGTCAAGAATTTCTGACTGGCTTTTTTTCACAATCTCTAGTTCTTTCTTAAAGTAATCTTTTGATACCTATATTTACTCCCTTACCTCTTGGTGTGATTGATGGTTGCCTTTATTTGCTCACTTATTTATTTGTTGGAGTGATCAATGTTTGCCTTTATTTGCTCTCTTATTTCTTTGTTGGAGTGATCAATGTTTGCCTTTTTTTTCTGGCTTAAGTCATTCTTTGATTCACAGATCATTTTAATTATCTACATTCTGAATTCTTTCTCTGATATTTCATCAACTGTGTTCATTAACTATACAATAATCAATGGATTCTATTATTGTAGTATCTTGCTTTATTTGGAGCACTTTCTTCCCTTGTTTTTTCATGTTGATTATGTATCTTCCTTTCTTGCAATGCCGATCTGAGGTATTGCAGTTTCTATCCTATAATCTTATAGTAACACTACAAATTACCTCTATCGCACCTTGGAGTTCACTTCCGGTCCTCAGCAGGTGTCTCCAGAGGGACACTACTGCCAATAAAGATGGTGGCAGCAGTAATGGAGGTAACTCAAGATGGCAGCAGGAGTGGCCCGAGATAGATATAAACACTTTCAGAGATGAGGCTAAAAGGGCGGGAATTACAATGGCTTTGAGCTGATTGGAGGTGCAGCTTTTGGCAGGCAGCTGCCTCTAGGCCCAGTCTGTTACCCAAGGTAGAGGCTAATACATGGGAAGAACTATGGGGATGGCTGCAGTGTATAAGACTGATATAGGAAGGGAGCAACAGCGTGAATCCCTTCTATGTGCACGGGCAGTCCTGGCCTGGGCTCTCACACAGACCTGTGAGGGCACTCCTAGGCCTGATCTTGGCCTGAACTCCTTCAGGAATTCCAGGTGGTGGATATAGCCTTGGGCCTGGGATTCTGTGGATCTGCAGGGGCTCTGGCACTGAACTGGGGGCAATCATGGGCCTCAGCCAATGGGGTCCCTGGAGGCAGTCCTTCACTTGGGTCTGGGTTCCCCTGTGGGTCAACAGATTGGTAGGTAGCAATCTCGGGCCAACTTTGGTTGGGCTCCTGCAGAGGTCCCTGAAGGTGTTCCTGGGCTTTGGACTGTGCTCCCACCAGTGTGCAGGGACTCTGGTACAAAACTGGGGATGGTCAGGGTCTCATTTAGACCCGGTTTCCCACAGGAGTTCCCAGAGGCCATCCTTCACCTGGGTCTGGTTCTCCTGTGATTGGTGGCTAGCAGTCTTGGATCTTCCCTTGACTGGGCTCCTGGGGCAGTCCCTGAGGATGGTTCTGTGCCTTGGCCTGTGCTCCCACCAGTTGTCAGGGACTCTCTATTTATTTTTTAATTTTTTAAAAAATATTTATTCTACTTAGGTATACGAGATAGCAGAATGCATTTTGTTTTATTGTACACAGAAAGAGCACAACTTTTCATTTCTCTGGCTGTACGTGATGTAGAATCACATCATATATGCAGTCATACATGAAGCTAGGGCTATGATGTCCATCTCCTTCCACCATTTTTCCTGTCCCATAACCCCTCCTCTCTCCTTCCCCTTTCATGAAATTTCCTCCATTCTTCCCATGTCCCCTCCCTCATTATGGATCAGCAGTGGATTCCTATTTAAATAAAGAAGGAGTTGATTTGTTTTATACTACATAAATAAATCAATCGCAAATTTTCTTGAGCAAGAAAAAAGCATTTCTGAATGCAAAACAAAATCATTGTAGACATTCAATTTTGATCATTTATATCACTAATGCTTGAAATTTTCATATAAGCATGAATGGAAATTTAAATGCTCAGTAGGGAAAATTTAATTAAATTGTTATACATATTTAGAGTTCTGCTATAGAGCAATCTGATATTCATTATTTTGACTTATAGTGAGGTCCAGAAACAAGTTAAACTCAGGCCATTATAAGGCAAGATTTAAAGAATATTTGTTAAGGCCCTTCATTCTCACATTCTAGACTGATTTTAATATGGGTTACACATAGTGCTATCAATGTTTTCATATTGCTATTTTCTCATCTGGACTATTTCCATAGCCTCCTAATTCATTGAAATTTTACCCTTGATCTCTATTTTTACCCAATATTCACAATGCTATTCTAAACTATAATGCAAGTCATATAATTCTATTCTGCTCAAAGTCCCCTGCTGGGTTGTTTGTAGCTATAAAGGAGTAGTTTACATTGGACTAATCTTTTTACTAATAACATAAATAAAATGTTTCAAGAAAAGAAAAATACGTTATGGTGAGTCCTCTGTTTTTCATACTAATTTTTCTACTTAAAATCATTTTCTAACTCTATCGTGAGGTATAAAAGCCAATCAGCAACATCCCACACTTGCAGCAGCCTCACAGGGAAGAAAAACAAAACTTGGAGTTCAGAGCTGCCAACTCAAGAAGAATAGATTAAGGTGTTAAATGAGACAGATCCACATAAAGTTTGTCAAAGATTCAATATGTAATTTCCCATTTCTGATTCTTAAGCTATACATGCAGGTGGTGAGAGATTTTTATGCTTATTAAAGAAATTGAATTTATTTCCAAGGGAAAACAAATCTTGCAAAGCAAACTGTAAGCCCAGATGGCTTCACCACTGAAATACTCGTTACTGTGATGCTCTCTTCCATGCTACAGAGTTGTCACTGAGAAGTGTCTGAGGAGCTAAGTATGATGTTTTCCAGAGCTGTTTCTGAGATATGTTGCCATGTGAGGGTGAATGCTACCCAATGGAACAGAAGCAGTCATTTCATTCCATTCCATCCCTCCTTATTTTCATGTTCTTCCCCATCCTATAAGTACCATGCAGTTCAAAGTCAATTTTGGATGACATGTGCATTGGCTGCCTGAAATTCTGTCAGCCGAAGCACCTGAATATGCTCATGGAGAGGATTCACATCTATTCTTGCTATTATAGTTTGGTATGAGGTGTCCTTGAATAAGCTCATGTGATAGACAGTATAGAAATATTCAGGGGTGAAATGATTAGATTATGAGAGCTGTAACATTATCAGTTGACTAATCCTTTAATGGATTAATAATCTTAATTGACTATTGGGTGCTAACTGTGGCAGGTTGGTGTGGCTGGAGGAAGTAGGTAACTGGTGTGCCCTTGGAGATTATAATTTTGTCACTGACTTAATGTGCACACTCACTCTCTGTCTTTCTTCTCTAGTTCCTGATTGCCATGAGCTAAGAAGCTTTTGTCTGCCATGCCCTTCTGCCAAGATGTTCTGCTTCATCTTGGGCCCAGAGCAATGGCTCGGCTGACCATGAACTAAACCTCTGGAACCATGAGCCCCTAATAAACTTTTCTTCCTCCAAGATGTTCCTGTTAGATTTTTTGGTTCCAGCAACAGAAAGTTGACCAGCACCCTGACCTTCTAGAATCATCTCAGACCTTTATGTGAGCTATAATTAAAATTTTATCACCTTATCCACTGAAACTGAAATATATATTATGATTACTCTTACCCTTATCAATATAGAAATATTAAACTGATAGGAAGGCAAATGACCAGTGGAATAATGATTGAAGTTACGGTAATTGCCAGGAGCTAACTCCAGAAACTGATAGAGGGATGAACAGATTGGTGGCCTAAGGCAGTGAGGTGACAACCAGTCAATAAGTGAGACAAAACATACAGAACAACTTGTAGGGCCTAGATATAAATAGATGAGTCAATAAATAACTGATAAACCAAATACCTGTGATAATTGCTTTGGAAATATATTTAAAGATGTATTTGTAATGTAGACATATTTAGATGAGGGCTTGCTGAATTTGAGTATCAATAAGACAGCCAAGATTCATCATATTGTTATCTGGAATTCTGGAAAGAAATTCCTGAGGCAGATATGCCAAAAGGTATATTTATGAGATAACCTAGAACTTGACTATTGAAACCACCAAATTGAATAATATTTTCAAGGAAAAAAATGTGTAGATGAAAGGGAAAATAAATTCAGGGAAATACATTTTAAAAAATGGAGGAAGAGGATAGAGTTCCAAGTGAATAGAGGCTGAAATCTCATAACAAAGTGAACGACATGGTCAACCAAGAGGCAAGAAAAAGAAGCTGGAGGGCTGGGAATAGGCAGAGTCTCCCATTGCTGCTGAAGGACACTATGGTGTGATGAACACAGGAATTGGATTTTAAGGGTTGAGCAATTCTTCAGACAGACACCAAGTGTGACCAAAGTTTGATATTAAAAGTATAGAGAAACAGCAGCTGGATTTTACACTAGAAAATGGCCATTCATTCTGTCAAAAATGCATCTTGGGAAACTATGTCAGGGATAGAGCTGAGCATAATCTTAAGCAAGGGAAGGAGAGAAGATGAAAGTAGTATTCATCTATGACTCAAGGTTACCTGAAAGGACAGGGAGTCATGAGAAGAACAGGCATCAGGGAAGGATATAGCCTCAAGGAGCAGATATAGATGAAGAAATACGGAGGAAATCAGAATCAGGGAGAAAGGAAATGAAAGACATTGAGCTTTGCAGTAAAGTAGGAAGAGATGTCATTTGCTAAAACCATGAGGCTATGGAGACTGAGAAGCCCAGTGAAGACCAGAAACAGATATAGAGATAAGTGAAAGAGCAATGAACAAAAATATATTCTCAAATGAAGCTAAAAGAACACATCTACTAAAGCTAAAGAACAGTGATGAAGCCAGAAAATCAAGAGAAAATAAGGTGAGATAGCCAGCCTCTCCTTTAGGGCATTCTTCTTCCTGACCAGGAAGATGTCAACCACCTGACAAATTAAAGTCTAGAATAATTAGTACAGAATAAAAGACAATGGCATAATTATAGTTTCAAAATTTGGAGACCCTTATAGATCAAGCCCACACAGGAGCTGGGCTAGACAAGAGAATATGGCTCCTATGGTTTATTTAAAGGGGTACATCAAAGACAGGGATAAGGTATCAAGGGCAGAGTCTTGCTTAGTGATGTTTTACAGTCAGTAAGTTGATTGGCATCTTGACAGGTCATACCCATCTCAGAGGGACTGTGTGGCTACAGCAGATCACTCCTTCTCTGGTGCTGTGTGGGACTTTTGGCAGAGCTTGAATGCAGCTCAGAATGTCTGGGCAGTCAACCAGAAGAAATATCAACTGGTCATTCTTAAACACCAGACTCTCCTATTCAGATGGCTACAATGTGTGGTAGTTCACGCATAGCTCATGGAGGGCTCTGTACAAGAAAGAAAGTAAAGAGACAGCAATTCAAAATCGGTGAATGAAAGAGGTAGGAGGAGAGGGAATTTCCAACTTTTAGAACATTGACTGGATAAGAGTATACCACTTATGTTACACAGCATAAAAAGAATCCACAATACTACTGGGTTGTGAGGGATTTTAAAATCAAGTTAGGGATTTAGATCCATTATATTAAAAGAAGAGTTCAAGTAAAATATGTATAAAGAAGAATAAAAATTCATACTGTGGATTCAAAACAAAATACTTTGAGGGATAATTAGAGCAGATGACTGTAAGAGGGTATTTTTGAAGGAGGCAAATTTCAATGAGAGTATGATGGTATGGATCTAAACACCCCCAAATCTCAAGTGCTCAGAGATGAGACTTTTAAAAAATAATTGAACGATGAGGACTCTAACCTGTTCAATGATTTAATCCATTTGAAGGATTATAATTTGAAAGGATTATTGGAAGGTGGGGCCTAGTCATCAGAGGAAGTAGTTTGTAGAAGTGTGCCCTGCTAGGCTATATTTTGTCCCCAACACACCTCTCCCCACACCGCTCTCTCTGGCCTTCACTGTCATGAGTTGAGCAGCCTTTCTCTGCCACAAATTTCCACGATGATTATTCTGCCTTGGACCCTGCTGACCACAGACTGAACCTCTGAAACCATAAGCCAAAATAAATCCTTCCTCTTCTGTGTTGTTCTTTTCAGGTATTTTGGTCACAGTGACAAAAAGCTGACGAACACAGATTTGGAAAAGAGAAAGGAGTAAACAGAAGAAATTTCCAGAGGTAAAAAAAGTGAACTTTCTGAGAGCAGAAGAAATTAAATCATGTTTGGGAAGTGTCTGCTTTCAACCTTCCCTACCCAGGGTCAAGTAGGAAGAGGAGAAATATAAGGTCAGTATCTCCTTTTCAGTTCTGGGTGCACTGTGGCTAAAACCCTCATCTGCAAGAATGGGAAAGATTTATCTACATTAAAAAGAAATCATTCCTGTCTGATAGATGCTTCATCTGCTTGTACAAAATGGTTTATCCTTGCTAAAATGGGTGCTGGTTTACTACAGGCGTGGAATCCAAAAGGAGCACAAACCGAACAACTTTCTTTTGTCCCTCCCAACTTCCACAATTTAAAAGAAAAAACAAAACAGAAAAAAAAAGTCAAAATTTCCTTCATTTTGAAAAAGCTCTACAAGCACTGTCGTCTCAGAAACCAGAGGACAGCATCCATCCACCCCTCCAGAACAACAGCTTCAAATACATTTCAGTCATTGCCTGTAATTTAGTTTAGCTAAAGAAAATCCTTCAGTTGACCTACACTCCATCTTTTATTTTTTCTTTAATACAATTGCTCAGAAAGTAAACTATTCCTTCTGAGTTGCTGGAATGAGAGTAAAGTTTAAAAAAATATTCAAGGCACAAACAAGAAAAAAAAAAGTGTCAAAGCCATCTGTTTGGGGAATATAAGAACTGATGCAGGTAAATAATTAAAAGAGTTTAAGTGGCTTTGTTTTTTTTCCATTTGAAAAGAAAATTTCAGGAGCACATGGTATAAAAATATCACATATGGAAACTAATTAAAACCTTGTCAGAGGAAGCTTGTCATCTCTTATACTTCAGTAAATGAACAAGAAAATCAGACAAGATTGCTATAGAAATGGGTAAAATAATTTGCTTTGAAATTTGTCATTATTTAAGAAAAAATTATATCAGGAACTGACGCTGCATATTATGGAAATATTCCTGTTGTTTGGGTCACAAAGAATTTCAAGTTTGGACTAAGCTCATTTAAGGTGTTCTAAAATGAAGAATTTAGGGGCTGGGATTGTAGCTCAGTGATAGGGCTCTTGCCTCACAAGCATGAGGCCCTGGGTTCAATCCTCAGCACCACATAAAAAGAAACAAAATCAAGATATTGTGTCCATCTACAACTAAAACAAAAAATAAGAATAAAATAAAATGAAGAATTTAAATATGCTGTCATGTGACATCTCATTAAAAAATAAAAATAAATGTTCACATCATGAAATAATCAGTATAATAACTTAAAGCAAAATCTCACAAGCAAACAAATTAAAAAGAAAAGATTTTCACTCTAGAGTCAGATGGAAGAAGAGAGAAGATGATTCTGAGTTGAGAATCAGGTAACCTAAGTTCAACTCAGCTAATGTAGTCTTTTTGTTATATGGTCAGCCAAGACTTGCCATTGTCACTATACCCCCATGAGCCTTGGTGTGATATTTTACTTGTTAATTTCATACCACTTCCATATTTCCCTGAATATTTGTTACACATAATTAAATATATTCCGTAAGACTGGTTTAGCAAATTTTCTATTTACTCACTCTCTCTGTATCACACAAACACAAACATCCTCAACATACACATGTGCTTTCTTTTTCTTTGCATTGTTGAAGTTAGATGCATTTCATGCATTCTCCCAAACACAAGTCTGTGAATAATTATTCTCACCTTTTTACCTGGGCATCCCTTAGTCAAAGTCAAATTGAAGGAGAATATGATTAGAACCCTTCCTAAGTACTTTATATAGAAAATCACATATAATCCTAAGAATAAGACTTTGAGATAAGAAATACCACTATCCTAATTTAATCATAATGTGATGATTGGGAAAATAACTTGATTTTCCAGAAAGTGACACAGCTGGCATGGAAACCTTAGTGTCTTTCTCAAATGCCTAGAGATGTAAGCCTGATGCTCTCCTGTCTAACATAAAAGGAAACAATTTTATATATATGGGAGGGTACTCACTTGTAGAAAGACTGCATGGTAAGATCAATAAACTTGGTCCTAGTAGAGAAGATTCTTTAAGACATTTGCATTCAGAATTTGAAGCTGTATTTTCTTTTCAAAACAATTATTTTGGACCAGAAATAGATATATTTATTATGGAAAGAAGAGTTGTAAAATAAACAAAAAGAAGAATGTATAAGTAATTAAAGCATTTGGATAAGAAGTTAGCTGCCAAGTTAATCAGTTGATGTGCTAAGAAATACAGGGTAAAAATTACAATATTGCTTTAATGCAACATAATGGATATTTCAGATATTGAACTGGTATAAAAGCATATTTCTACTTTTGGATTCATAAGAAATGGGAGGATAGGAAATCATAATACACACTTCTACTCAGGTCTATCACACTGCAAATCTCTCCGTAAAAACTTACTTTCACATTCTCATTTGGTAATCTATTTCTCTTTGAATTATTCTACAAAAATTATTTTGCTTTCTACTTGTTTCTAAATATAAATCTATACAATCAATAAAACCCTTTTATCTTGCTTAATCTGATTACAGCATTTATTTAGCACTGTGAGAGTTTTTTTAAATGTATAAGTTGAAAGAATATGCAGCTTCTTTCCTCTCTCTTTGATTCTACACTCTGTAGATATCTCCCCTCAGAGACTCAGACTGAAAAATTCACAGGGCAAGACACTAAGATTCCTTTATATGATTTTGCACAGATCCTAGGAAGGCTGTCACCTATATGCATGGGCTCATCATAACCATCACAATTCAGAGATGAACTTTTGGTCCAAGTGTCCAAGACTGATAAGCTTCAGGGCATCAGGTCTGAGCCTTCCCTTACTTTTGATCTTTCCTAATGTTTTCTTTGCTCATCCAGAAAATATTTATTGATTTAATTAATATAATAATGCATTCTGTAGGAAAGCTGAGAATTTTGCAAACACCAATAGCTTTTCCTTCCCATCCTCAATGAGAACATGATGGAGTCAAGGAATTCTCTCCTCACTAAGGAGAAAAGTCTAACAAAGATTACAAGGAGCTGGGAGCAGTGGCGCAAGCACTTAGGGAGCACTTAGGGAGGCTGAGACAGGGGAATCATGAGTTCAAAGCCAGCCTCAGCAAGGGCGAGGTGCTAAGCAACTCAGTGAGACCCTGTCTCTACATAAAACACAAAATAGGGCTGAGGGTGTGGCTCAGTGGTCGAGTACCCTTGAGGTCAATCCCCAGTACAAAAAAAAAATAAAGATTACAAGGGATGCATCTCAGCTTTTGAACTTTAAGGTAAATAGGTAGCACCTTCTGACTGTAAAAGAGACAGTAAAACACATTCAACTGCCTCTTAACCTCTTTTCCAGACTAAATAGGCTTCATTGTCAGTGGCTATCAGCTGTTTTACACCATGGTTGGGGGAAGCTCAGATTCAGATACACAAACAGAAGCATCAAGTAGAGAAGACAATAGAAAGCTACCAATCAAGGAAAACTGGGGAAGCAGAGAACTCAATGAAATAAAGCAAGCAAAATCTAAGTGGTCAGCAGCAAAGAAAATGGAAATCATAATCAGAGTGAAAGTCAAGACAGGGAGGTTGAAGTTAGGTTTCATGGCCACATTTATTAAACCAGACCTCACATAAGAAGTGCATCACAACTTGGACTTCAACAGCATAAGGACATAAAGGCCAGTTACTTAATTGGGGGAGCACGCCTCAGCACCTTTATATTCTCCTCCTCCACCTCCTTCTCTCAGCATTCCATCTCCTAGTATTCAGTCCAATTGCTCACTGCACAAAGCTTGATTTTCAAGTTGTCTCTTTCAAGATATTAATATTTATTTGTTCATTTTGCTGCTGTTGATTTTAGAACTACTCTCTTAGATAGCTTTACACAAAGGAAACATTAAGAAATACTGACCCTATTTTTGGTTGAAAATCTCCTTTCAGCAGTTCTTTTTGATCTCCATCAAAGATGTCATTAAACACTTACCAATGAGTTTCTATAGGACCCTCACTGCAACTTCTTTAATTAGGACATGACTGTCTTGCTGTTGATCTCCTTTCTCTGACTTTACAAACTGAACATATTAGCTTTAATAAATTAACTTGTCATTTTTCTATCTCATTTTGCTTGACCATTGGTATGATAGACATCAAAATAGAATCCCTTTTTCAATTTCTATATTATGCTGATAAAGAGGAGAGCAAGTTAATACTGTCTCTAGAAGGCATCCAATGTCTCATGAGTACTCAGGACTTAGAGCAGTTGTCACTGGCAAAGATTACAATGAAGAGCACTGATGCTCGGTCCACAATACTAATGTGGGTTTATCAGAGGAGACATTCTGCTTGCCTTGCTCCCTTTATCTAACATCTAATCAAACTGGAACCAGATTATAACAGGAAAAATTATATTTGTAATACTGGGCACCATCCATTTCTATAGCCTGAAAAGTGGCCATGATTCCTAGTCGACCACAGGTTTTTCTTCACGGGGTAAATTATCCCAGTACAACATATCTTCTAGGAAATTAACACCATAAATAATACTTGCTCGTATGACTTTTGTCCAAGTAATGATTAAGAACTACAATTTTCCATTTACTTGAAGATTATATAAAGGTCAAGAAAAGAAAACAGTTTCTCTTTGTTGAGACTTTACACTATACAGAGGGCCTAAAAGTACACAATATATTTCCTATACATCTTTCATTTGTTGCTTTATTTTTCAAAAGTAATATTAGCATGAAAAACAAATTTAATGTACTGAGACCTTATTAGCCATACTGTCAATGAAAATAGTACTAATAATTTATATTTTGATATTTCTGAGTTTATAGAAATTTTTCCTTTTGGATCTCACAAAAATTTTATGAAATAGACTGTTTTTTAAAGGAAGAAAATATTATAAAACTTACTGAATGCTTATTTTTGGTTGACATATTTTGAATATTCACAAATATATTACCTTGAATTTTTAAAACACTCTATTTACAATAATATACAAATTAATCTCCTCTCCTGCTTTAATTTTCATCTTAGTATATTATCAATTGTTATGAATTTGTCTTTTTGTCAATTTCCTGTTACTAAACTGGCATGTCTGAGAGAGCAATAACCTCATGTTTTCTTACTTCTCTGTCATTAGTGCCTAAACAGTATCTGGAACATAGGAAACGTTCAGTGAATATTATTTTAAATGTTCACACATTCAACATATATTTATTAAGTAGTAAAAATGTACTGGACATTATCTTCATAAGATTTCAAGGTGGTGAAAAAAAATCATTGATCTAGTAGTTCTAATATCACTGAGCGAAAAAAGAAAAAAATCAAAATTTTCACAGTAGTACAGGAGAGTGTAACAAGTAGACATAACCTACATTGGGATTCATGGGAAAGTCTCCTGTGCAAAGTATGGATACAACTTACACAGAAAAGGGAGATGAAAAGGCAAGAAATTTTGAAAGAGTTGGTAAGGCTCTAAAGTAGGATGAGAATAAGCAGAGTTCATTTGAATAAAATAAATAAAGTACTTTTAAATGGAACCTTTACAGCACCCACACAAAAAGAGTAGTAGAAAATAAAACTGAAGAAGATTTGCTTTAGGCTTTAATCTTTTTCCTAAACACAATGGAATGTTGATAGTCTAGACATTTTTAAAATGTCAATCCAAAATATGAAGAATGGATTGTAATATGAAGCAACAAGGTACATGGCAAAAAATCAATGAATTCTGAAAACACACTCATGATTCAAACAACAGATTTTGTGCTGAGGATATGCCTCAGTGGCAGAGACCTTGCCTATCACACAAGGCCCTGGGTTTAATCTGCAATACTGTTAGGAAAAAAATAGAAAGAAAGAAAAAAGCCTGTATTCCAAATTTTCTGAAAATGGGTAGTGGCAATGGTTCCACATTATCTGTATCAATGATTCCCACCTTTCAGTCCAGTAGAAGTGAAAGAGCACAATTAACACATTGACTCTAAAATTTCTTTCTTATTTTTAAAAATTTATTTTGATCTTATTTTTTGTGTATGATGTAGCAATATTATAACATGATATTTTAAGACAGAATCTAGAAACCAACTGCTTGGGTTCAAATTCCAGCTCTGCCTTTTTTTTTTAATTTTTTTTTTTAGTTGTTGATGGACCTTTATTGTATTCATTTATATGCGGTGCTGATAATTGAACCCAGTGCCTCACACATGCTAGGCAAGTGCTCTACCACTGAGCCACAACCCCAGCCCAGCTCTGCCTTTTATTATATGAGATTCCACAAGGGTTTCCAGTTTCTCTCTGCTTTTGTTGCCTTCTTTGTAAAATAGGAAGGATAATTTACTACCTCAAGGGATAGCTGGGAGAATTAAATAAATATCTCCAGTTATATAGTAAGCATGCAGTACACATGAGTTATTTTTGTCACTCCAGTCTCTCAGCATGTAGCTTTGAACTCTCCTGAGAAATTTGCTTAAGACTTCTTGGTTTGATAGTAGCAGTTCTAGTACTTGGTAAAAACCAACACTAGGCAAAGCTTAGAAACATAAATAAATAAGTCTGCACAAAAATAATATTAAGGAAAGTTATACAAGTAATCTTTTGAATAATGGTGGACATAGTAATGGTGATATAGTAAGTATGTTTGATGCTATAATATGGTTAGAGAATTATATGATGTCTTTGAATTAAAATTTCTACCACACCAAAATAAATTATTTATCTCTGATACTTTTCACATATATGGTATATTATTAGACTATTATCATAGACTTCCAGGTAGGAAACAAAACAGTCAATTTGATTTTTTCTCAAAAGAGAATAACAAAATGAGCATTTGTCATCTGCAGTGTAATACATGTAACTCACTAACATGAAGGAGATAAAGGGGGAAGAACAAATGGTGGATACTCTGTTCAAGTATCTAGCAATAGAAAGCAAACAAGTAAAAATAATTGAGTTTTTAATTTTTGGAAAAACTTAGTCGACTTTCACAAATTTGGTGGTAAATTTTTTTGTGACATTAGAAATTAGCATAATAATTAACATTCTTGAAAATGTACCCTGGTCAAAGTATGCCCCTAGTGACTTTAATTATCTTTTCTAATCTTGTTATAACAATATTAAGCAGTTCAATATTGCCATCCTCACTGAATTAATGAAGTACCCAAGTTCAGGGAAGCCAAGAGACTTGGTCAAGATTACCCAGCTAAGTAGCTCATAATTTGACAAGGTCAAAGTCCAGGTGCTCTGTCTCTAGAGCCCATGTTCTCACACTGTATGGTATATTTCCTTTTTGAGTATTTATTAGCAATGTTCAAATTTCAAGCTTTTCTTTGATCTGAACAATTTTTATTCTGACATTCTGAAAAAATACAGGCTTGATTTGAGTATAAACTGTTCATGTTCTTCAGAATAGAAGATCTAAATATAGACTAACAATTTATATCCTAGCTTTGCTGATAACTTCTTTTCAATCTGGAAAGAGTTTATTTAAAATTTATGAGCTTCAGCTTACTAATCTGTATAATAAAGTTAATAACACTGCTTCATAAAATTGTAAATATTAGCCAGGCACAGTGGCGCATGTCTGTAATCCCAGCACTTTGGGAGGCTGAGACAGGAGAATTGTGAGTTGAAAGCCAGCCTCAGCAATGGTGAGGCACTAAGTAACTCAGTAAGACCCTGTTCTAAACAAAACACAAAATGAGACTGGAGAGGTGGCTCAGTGGTCGAGTACCCCTGAGTTCAATCTGCCCCCCAAAATTGTAAATATTAAATAAGTCAATATACGTAGATCATTTTGAACAATTCCTGGTAAAAAGGAAATAGTGTTTTGTATCACCTGTTATAACTAGCTAAAGAAAAGCTTTAGCTCAGAAAGTTATTATATTAACTAAACTTGGATTTAAATGGCAGAAAACTCAAAATAGCAGTGGCTTTTAAAAGACAAGTTTATTTCTATTTCATGTAGAGTTTGGAAATGAGCAGCATTTCAGGGCTCTTTGACAGAAGCCTAACTCATTCTATTTCTTTGTTCTGCCATGTCTGATGTCTTTTAGTCATCTAATGAATATCTTCAGCTTCACCCATAGTCCAGTAATCAGAGAAAAGGAAGGGCTAAAAAGGAAGGGTAAAATGCATGGATTCATCTGAAGCTATTTCCCAGAAGCTGACACATATTTCTTCATCTTGCAATCCTTTGATCAGAACTTAATGGCAAAGGCACAACTAGCAGCAGTAGTCTTTATCCCACATATGCAAGAAGGGACGAGCATGGGGTCTGCCTCGCTCTTTCATGATAACCTAATAAGTGACATGGAAGGCTTTAAATTCATTTCTTTTTTGTTTTTATTGTTAATTAAAATTATTAATTATTATAATTAATAATTAATTATAATATATAGTTAATTATAATTAATTATTGTTAATTAATTCCTTTACCTTGATATATGTTTTATATCAATGAATTTTTTATTAAGTATTAGATGCTATCTTTATCCTTGTGTACATATTGAATAATATTCGTCCTAATTATATATTTTCTCTCTTATTTTTCTTAAGTGTATATATATGAATATATATGAATGAATGAATATATCTATATTTGTTATATATAAATATATGTGGCATATATGAATATATATATATACACACATATATATAGCAGATGTTATCAGTTTGAAGAGAACAACACAGCATAACACCACAATTTTGGGGATAGCACACAGTGAAGAATTATAAATTTCTCTGCTGGTTTAATCCCTCTTCTTGAAATAGTGGATCCATTTGGTAGAAAAACATATATTTTTGCTTTCTGTGAATATTTTCAAAGAAATATGAGAAATAAATGAATAATTTCATAATTTTTGAATGTTCTCTTGAGGCATGTGCATAGTTGACCAAAATAATGAAAAAAGTGTTTAGTTAGTGTTGTTTCTTGTTCATTTAAAGGGTAGAGGAAACTATAAACTCTATCGTCCGACTGACAATAACTAAAAATAATCACATGTCTTACAGTTTAAATTTGATGTGGATCTGGAAGAGTCTGAGAAAAGAGAGAGGAAGAAATTCACAATAGACAGTCCTGACAAATTATTGTAGCTTGGTGATTAAAGTCAAGAACAGTGATAAACCATGTTGACAGTACCATACCCTTAATGTGATAGATAAAGATGGCACTTTGTGGTCTTTCTACCAATGATTCATAAATCCAGGTTAACCTGAGTAGAACATCAGAGACATTCCATCTGAGAATCAATGTAAAAAATACCTATCCAGTACTCCTCAACTGGCAAGGTCATCAAAGATAAGGGAAATCTGGAAGCTGTCACAGTTAAGAAGAGCCTAAGGAATCATGAAAACCAAACGTAAGGTGGTAGGTATCCTAGATGGGATCCTATAACACAAAAAGAGTGTCAGTACAAACTAAGGCAATGTACATGCTGAATGGAGTTTAGTTAACAATGATGTCTCAATCTCAGTTCATAGTTGTGATAAATTTGCCATGCAGTAAAATATAAACAATAATAGAAAATGAATGCAAGAGCATACACACAGGATGCCACTTAACAACTTCTTTTGTAAATTTAAAAATACTCTATGATAAAAAAGTTGATTTAAAAAGTCAATAAAGGCAGGAGATCTAGCTCAGTTGTAGAGAGGTAGGCTATCTGGGTTTTATCTCCAAAACTGAGGAAAAAAAGTCAATCATATTTTATGAATACAACTACCTTTCACAAAATATTGATGTCATTTCTCCTCTCAAAATACTATCAGTTTTAAATGTAAGTATCTCCCTAAAAATTGTCCACAGAATATCAGAAATTGTCAACAGAATGTCATTTTTTATGAATAAGGTTATCAGTCATGCAAATGATGCAAAAGTCATGTAAACAGTAATTATGGAGACAGCAGGAATCTATGCAATATTTCTCCTGCTTATTTAGAGATAATCCAAGAGGTAAAACAGACAAAAAGACAAAAAAAAAAATCCAGAATCCTTTGGTTCTAAATTGTTCTTGGTCATTATAATTGAAGGAAATTCTAAACCTCATCCAAGGTAAGTGCAGGTTTCTTCCTGCTGCTGTCTTTTGTTAAGTTCTCCAGAATAAGAAATTTACCATAGAACAGCTATATTCAACATCTAGTTAGCCATTTTGAATCTACCTTTTAAGAACTGAAAAGGTTTTTGGTTACTTGTTTCACCTACGCCTATCTTTATATAAAAAGGAGCAAATATTATTACAAAAAAAAATTATAAGCTGCTAGGAAAATTGGCCCACTTTTAAGAAATATGCTTCTCATTTAATAAAAGATATTTGTATTTGCTTGATACTTGTCTCTTTAACATTATTTGGAAGGTTGGTTTTTTGGGGGGTGGCTTGTATATGGGAGAAATATTCAATAATCACAACAAAGCTTGATATAGGCTCAGTCATGTAATAGGGCTGTGTCATGTTTGACAAGTTAGGTTTCTCTGAACCTCAGTTTTCTCCTCATAAAAGGGATACAATAAAACTTCCCTTGTGGGTTTACTATGAGGCATAAGTAATATGATGTATTTAAAGCTATTTTAATAGTTCTGGGCATAAAATTGCTGATCAATAAGTAGTTGCTTGAAATATTAAGGATAATGTAAGATGATTATTCATAGCTGATATTTTATTTCATTCAGGTCAGCATGAAGATCTCTTCTTAAAATCAAAATGTGTGCCAGCTTCTCACCATACCAGCACCACTGTCCAGCTGCTCAAGAGAAATCCCAGAATGATGGGAGATGGAGGGCAGGAAAGTTTTCATTTAAACTTGATAAAAACTAGAATTCAGTTCTAGTTTGGGATTCTTCTAGAATTCAATTCTAGAAGAGTTTGGGGAGGTGAGGTACCATTGTAAATAAAAGAAACATAATACTCTCCACATTAAGAAATAAAAGGAAGAAAAACTCTTATAAGAAAACTCTTGGCCCCATTGACCCCTCCAGAGTCTGTTCTCTTTGACCTGTAATGGGGACAATACCATTTTTCTTACTAAATCAATGGAAAAATAAGTATGTAATATTATTGATAATATGTGATACATAGAATAAATATATGATAAATTAAGATAGTATATTAAATGTTTCTGTGTATATGAAAAAAAGGACACTTGCTAAGTCCCTTACAACAATAATTTGATAGACATTATTCATGACATACTTGACTTACATCTGGATAATTATATTATAAATATAAGTAATTTATTAATCCCAAGAGCATCTATTTATACTTCTAAAACTGTAATATATATGTGTACAAAATCTAATATTTCTCTTTCCAGAAATAAACATTTGATATACTTGTGGCTTGTACATGTATTCCTTTCAATAGCATGAAAGTCTTTATAATAACACATCCCTTGCCTTAGGAACTATTGATTTAAACTTTATCTTTCATGAAATTAAAAATCTAAAATTCTCTGATATGACTGAGTTTCCCTAATACAAGGTGCTACTCACTATACAAGTGAAAAAAATTTTTGAGAAAGTGTCTTTACTCTCTCACTGTTGTTGTTTACACACACAGATCCTGAGAACTTATCTTGGTGTCATCCTTCTGGTATCTTTGTAAACAAAAACAACCATAATATGAGACAAAGCCTGTTTGTCAGCCTTTGAGACATTGTGCATTTAAAAAAATAAAAAACAGGAAAATCAAAGTAGCACAAAATTCCATCCTATGTTAGAGATAAAGCAAATCAAATGTTGACACATGAAACACACTCTATAAGATAGTAAATAAACTCTCTGCTCTAGTCACTGTTGGATGCAGATTAGGATTTGTGACAGATGCTGATGGTTACAGCTGTCTCTGCATTGCCTGGCCTTGTAAAACAAGACATTTGTATATGGTCCATATTGCCTGTCAATCTCTCTAGAGGGCCATAGACTAAATTCAGAGACTGCTGTTACTGAAGCGTAAGAGGTATCTATAAAAATACTACCCAACCAGCAATAATGACTACTTGGCCCACATGGATTGACAAATGGTGCTTGTCCTTGAAGACTTTGCCATCTTTTTCCTCTGATAAGATGGTCAGGAAATAGAATTTTAAAAGGGAGTTACATTTTGATGCTAGCTTTTTGCTTTTTTTGTTCTCTGCCCACTCCACCCAAAAAAGACTGCTAATGGAACTGTGGTCGGTGATCTGACTTGAGATTGAGGAGGGAAGATAAATTCACTTTGTGGTCAGGGTCTGTAGAATAAAATGTCAGTTTTGAGGCAAGTCTTGCAGAACGTGAGCAGAGCGAGCAAGAGTGCTCTGATATTAATCCTTGTCATGGGGAACATAGCAAAGTCATTGTGTAAATGCTTTCTCTAGCCTTTTACATAGTCACAATAGTTTTTGTGGGCTGTGTCCAGAACACTATTATCTATACAAGGCAAAGGGGTCAGGTCACGAAGGAGAATCACCTTTACAATTACAACAATGATACTTTATCAGCAAATTTTTCAAACAGTCTGGATTTTTCTGGCATTCTGTCCTGGAGTAGTCAGCCAGAAAGAAACCCATCAATCACTTGGTTACAAAAAGAAGTTGGCTGGTATGAGATACCCCAGAAATCACCTTCCTTTGTCGGAAAGCAAGGGGGAAAAAGTAGTTGTAGATTAAGTTTTGCTATTAAATTGCACTTTGAATATGATTCTTAGCAGGTGATCTGGGAAATACTAGTACTTTAAATGGAAACAATTTTGAGAGGACAGGGAAGATGGAGCTTAATTCCAGGTGCAAAGGCCTTAGAAGGCACTAGCAGAGGAAGAGATAAGAGGTGGCAAGTGACTCTAAATCATCATCCTTGAGTATGTTTTTCACCTACTGGACATTGCCTTGGAATAACCACAAGATGAACTACAGGGTAAATCACAAGGTTTATCCATTAGGATAAATCATAGCACACTTTACCTTTATCCAACCACCAACCATGGTGCATCTGAATTGTAATTGAACACTTAACCATTACACTGAAAATCCTTGAGTTTTATTTACCTTTGTATCCCCAATATCTCAATATTGGATTGTGTTTAATTCTTTAAAATTTCTCAATAAATGTTTGTAAAATGCATAAAATACTGAATTAATAAAAGGATAAATAATATAATTCTGCTTTCTCATTTCTCACTTTTACTCTTAAGCAAAATTACCACCAAAATTTATTTTTACTCATTAAGGTTCCTAGTACAAACATTCCGGTACTCTAGGGTGTTCAAAATGAAAAATGCAAATGTCCCATTCGCCAATTGCAGTGCTGAGTAATGCTGCAGAGGCTTGAGTACTACAATTAATGGATTTTTTAAATTTACATAATAATATTGCAAAACTAATAGTTCCTATTTCTGTCATTTTTTCAGAACTCTTTCAAATTAAATATGTTTTTCAAAAATACTGTATTTACAACAACTTAGGGTGACCATTGAGTATCTACTTTGTCAGGAGCCTATGAAAAACATTGGCTAGAAACATACCAACATAGTAATTATCTTTTTTGTTTGTTTTAACCTACAGCTTTATGGGCATTTTTCAAATGGAAAACTTTGAGATGGGAATTTCCAAAGGATAGTTAAGTGTGAACTCTTTTATAGATTGCTGATGACCACTACACTCCATATATAATGAATATTTGTCTTCATAGATCCATTTCATCTAATTTCTGCATGGTCAGAGGTTATACTTACTTATGGTACATTTCTCTGCAGTGACATCTCTCACATTGTTTTAAATTCCTTTGACTTCCATTGACTTTCACTCATTTTTTCTGCCCAGGAAGTAAGCATGATATCATGGGGTGTCCTATTATTTCACCACTTCAGAGAAATGTAATTGGAATGGTAAGTATTTAATGTATTTAGACCTCATTCATTATTGTAAAATGTTTTATCTTAATTCACTATACTGATCAAAGGTTGACAGATGAATTTTTTTTAAAGAAATAATCACAGAACACAATCCAATCTATCTGGCCTAAAATCATAACAATAGCAAATAACTACATAATAGGGATAGTGTGCTTCCCTATATTCTGAACCATTTTTTTTTTAGTGCTTATATTTGAAAATGGAATACTTGGAAAAAACATGGCCACAAATTATTGCTTCTTCTAATCTAAGAATGTAATCTACAAAGCCAGTTAATAAATTCTCATAACATTTTTAAATATCCCTTGTCTTCTCTTTTGTATATTGTGAAATTATTCTTGGTTAGCATTCACCCAGAATCCAAAAGCTGCTCACCTTCTTGATGTCATCCAAGCAGTGCAAAAGAATGCTTTAAGTTACCCTATAGAAGAAAGTAGGGGTAACATAATAGTGTTATAAGGGAGGATCTAATTTTTATGTAAAGTAACTTCTCTGCTATCCTAAGCACTTATAGACTACAGCACATATTATTTAAAAGTTGTTTAACCTAGGATTTAATTTCACCACACAACAATATAAAAACTTAACGTTATTTGTTATTACAATTTGTGGTGCATGTGTACTTTCTTTTGCTAATGATTCAATCCAAAATCACCATTGGCATAGGATAGGGCAAAAAAAAACTCAGGAGTGAGAATAAAAGAGAAGACTTTATAGTATTGCTACAGAGAAGCAGGACATCATATTTTTGGCAAACACATATGCATATACACACACCCAAAAAAGGAAAAAATATAAAATTGAATATTGCATTTAATCAGTTCATGTTTTTTTGTTTTTTTTTCCCATTATCACTTGGTCTTTTGTATCAACTAATAAAATCACGAACCGCAGAGGAAATCACCCATTCTTAGAAACAACAATAATGTGCTGAGTCAATAAAATTGCATTTGGTGAGTTTTCCAAGCCGAAGCATTTGCAGAAGGAGTGCCACCAACTAACTTGATATCAGTGTGCTGCATAAATGCGGGAGCTGTCAGATATCACGTAGTTAACATTTGTCAAATTCATGGACTTCTAATAAGAGTGTAACCTTCAGACAACATTTAAAATAAATTCTATTTTCCTGCTGGACACAATTCATCACTTTCTAGTATATATATAGTCACACAAAAAAGTATTTTATTGGAAGCATTCAGTAAAATAGAGATATTGCAGGCTTTGGGAGGAATAGAAAAGACCAAGTTTGAAATAATAGTAATATCCCTCAGGTCAGACATTTTCTGTCAGTTAATGAATAACTGTGTGAGAGAACCCCAAGGCAAAGCTTTCTCCTTAAACAGCATCGTGTATGGCTGATAAGGGTTTTCTTATTGACATTTTCTGTGGTTTCCCACTAGTGTCTTTTTAAAGTCATGGGTCCTATTGATCCACATCTCTATGTTCCCTTTTAGATATTCTTCTCAAGAAATATACTTTCATAGATTAGTAAATGTGTGCACAAAGAGAAAAACATGACCTCAGGAAAATATCATGTAGCAAGAGTAAGAGGTCTTATGCAAGATGTCTACCGTTCTCTGGAGAATGAGGATTGTAAGTCAGAGTACAGGAAGAGTCGGCAGTAAGTCTGTATTTCTACACCAAAAGAAGAAAGCCTGTGTTTTGCAAACAATGGCATTTTTTGAATCTCCATGTATTATTTTCTTAAAAAAGGATTTAGGGTCAATTGAATGTGAGGATTTAGCTACATGAACAGCTTCATGTCACTGTTCTCATTATCATATTTCCATATTATTAATTAGCTACGAAAGGTTACAAACAATATTTTTGGAATATTTGAAAAAATTAGCATGGAGAGTAGTTTATTGGTAGCACAATTGATGCTACTAAACAGGTTAGTAATCTAGTTCAGTTTTAAAAGCTTTATAAATTGGAGGGGTAAAATATGAGAATCACACATGTAAAAGGGAGTTTTTTGGTTATTCTAGTTCAGATTTTTATTTTCAGAAAGGCAAGCTAAGCTACAGAATGATTAACTGACTTGCCTAAGTCAGAAAATAGCACACAAAGAAATTTGCAGTCATCAGAACCAGTAGAAGGACTGCCTGTGCATTATTGTTAAAAGTTCAAATAATTTCCAAAGACTCTTTATAAGATCAGATTGGAATTCAGGTACCAGTAAACCAAGGCTCTACTCTTTGTGTCTAGAAGCAAAGATATGGAGCAAAGCAAAAGGATTAGACATCTCCAATAACAGCCCTAAAGGGGCCTACAGGACCCAGACACAGTACCTGGTTCACCTTTCATGCAGCCTGCAGCTGAGGTCCTCACCAATTGATTCCTCTGGGGTTCCTTAGTTTTGCTGAATGTATCTCTGCTTCCATGCAGTATATGGAGGTTAGAAATGACTACATTGCCACTGGTGTGTGAATGTAGGACTTGAGAATCCTATCTTGCCTAACAGTTCTCTCTTGAATCGCTTCCACACCATAGTAGGATGTGAGCAGTAGGATGTGAGGACCAGTAACTCTCAGAACTCCATGATCTTTCTCACTGTCTCTCTGCTCTTCCCTTCCACGCTGAGTAGAGAATTCTAGGTTGACAATTACTTTTCTTTTCTTCTTTCAGAACTTTGAAGACAACATTCCTACTGATCTAGCTTGTGCTATTTCTGAGGAGAAGTCAGTGATGAGGCTTATTGTGCATTTGGTGTATATTCTACGTGTATTTTTACCTTTTGGCTGCATTTATCTTTATTTTTGCTTTCAAGCCACGTGACTAAAATGCCTTCTACATTCTTAATCATTATAATGCTTGGGGCATTGAGCTTTGGGGATCTTTGGTTAGAAAATATTTCACAAATTTGTAAAGTTTTCATCATTATTTTTGAAATATTTTTGCTTTGATTTCTCCTTCTGCAACTTCATTAAATTATGTTGACTGCGTATTAGTGTCCACAGGTACCTGAGGTACCTCATTTTTCGGTCTATTGTCTCTCTGTGTCTTAGTTTAGATGCCTTCCATTGCTCTTTCTTCACCGGTCCTTTCTTCTATACTGTCCAATATAACTGTTAAGCCCAGCAAGTCAATTGTTTTTGTTTTTAGTTCCATAGGGTGAATTTCTCAATTCTAAAATTTCTATGTGTTTGTTTCTTTAATAGTGCACATTTCTCAATTAGTATTTCTAATCTACTCACTCAATTTAGCTATCCTTTACATTGAATCTTTAAAAACTATTTTAATTGGCATATAATAACTGCACATAGTTATAAGGTACTATGTGACATTTCAATATGTGCATATATTGTGTGGTTTCAAAATCATGGTAATTATATCTATCTCCTGTAACAGTTGCCATTTCTTTGTGGTAAAAATATTTAAAATTTTTTCTTCTAACTTGTTTGAAATATGTAATACCTTACTATCTATAGTCAGCCTACTGTGCAATAGAACCTCAGACATTACTTCTCCTATCTAAATATAACTATTTTTAGTATTGTTAATCAACTTTTCCCCCTCTTTGCCTTTCTGCTACTCTCTCAGACTCTAGTAACCAAGATTCTATTCCCATCTTCTGGGAAATCAACTTTATCAGAAGTCACATGCAAGTGTATACATGTTGTATTAGTCTTCTTTTGCCTGGCTTATTTCACTTAACAATCATGCTAATTGTCAAAATAACAAAGGATTTAAAATACTGTATGAACTTAGTTGGTACAGCAGAGGAACCCTCTGAAAGAACTGATTCCAATTGTGAAGGAAGTTCTTCTGTAAGTAAACATCATCATGCACCACACAGATCTTTCATGAAAGGAAGAGTCAATCAATGCAGCCAACTTTCATGGTTAAGAAATTTCCACAGCAACCCCAGTGTTCAGCATCCATCACCATCTATCAAAAGTAAAGCAAGATCCTCCAACAGCAAAAAGATTACAACTTGCTGAAGGCTCAGATAATTGCTAAATTTTTTAACAATAAAATACTTTTATACTTAGGCTGAGACAGGAGAATCACGAGTTCAAAGCCAGCCTCAGCAACGGTGAGACACTAAGCAACTCAGTGAGACCCTGTCTCTACATAAAACACAAAATAGGGCTTGGGATGTGGCTTAGTAGTCGAGTGCCTCTGAGTTCAATCTCGTACCAAAAAAAATAAAAACCAAAAAACAACAAAAAAATGTTTAATTCAGGTATGCTTGTGTAATTTTATTAATGAAAGTTCTCATTCTGTAATTTAGGGCTCTAGATATACTCATCATACATGACTGCAGCTTCATACTCTTTGACCTATATCTTCTCACATTGCCCCAATCCTGATAACCACCACTCTATACTGTTTTTGTGTTCAATCTGTTTTTAAAATTCCTTATACAAGAAAGATCATGTAGTATTTTGTATGGGGAAAACTGAAGCAAGAAAGGAGTCAGTATTCACAAACAATATCAAAATCCAACAGCAAAACTCCATTAAGTTTCAAAATAGAAATACTATTTTATGGCTTGTGATTCTGTCCTCTTGGAAGCACTGCCCTCTGATGATGCCTCTAAGACGTCTTTTCCTTTTTCATGAAAGACAACATGTATTTGTACCTGACTAGTTTGACATTCTTTTTTTTCTTCCTGGAGAATTTTGGGAGATATAGAAACTTTCTTTCACTTGCTAGACTTTCTGTTCCTCTTGTTTCAGGCTGGCAGCATCTCTGATGATGTAAAATTCTTAAGAATTTTGCGGATCTCCCATGTATATCATGAGGATTCACTCCTTTAGGCAGGAGGGTGACCCACAAAGCCTTTCCAGAAAAATCTCAATTTTTTTGTTTGAGAATGCTGAGAGAATCTGAGACTCATACTGTTAATCTTTTCAAAAAGCCATTTGTGTGATTGAGTACTCTGAACTTTTGATTTTTCAGAATTCTTAACAAAAAGTTGTACAGCCAGACCCTTGGCTTCTTCTTGAGAGCACTCTTTCCTGACAGAATCTTTTGATTTTAGCATTTCTTGCCATCTGTGGCTGTGAAATTCCCAAATCATCAAGTCTTGGTTCCATTTTAACAGTTCTTCCCTCAATTTAATCCTTTCTTCTTACATTTATTATAAACAACAAGGAAAAAAATCAGGACTTACTCTCAATGCTTTGACTGTGAAGATTAATTTTTTACATCAGCCTGACTGGGTTGAGGAATGCTCCATATATCTGGTTAAACATTATTTCTGGTGTGTTTGTGGTGGTATTTCCAGAAGTTATTAACATATGAATTGGTGAACTGAATAAAGTAGATGGCCCTCTACACTGATAGTGGCCATCTTGCAATCCTCTGAGAGACTAAATATAACAAAAAGTTAAGGGAAGGTTGAATTCACCCTCTGCCTGATTGCTTTAGCTTGTACATCAATCTTTTCTTGCCCTTGGAGCTCCTGACTCTCAGGCCTTCAAACTACACCACAAGCTTGCCTGAGTGTCTAACTTGCAAATGGCAGATAGTGAAACTTCTTAGCCTCTGTGTCAGCTACTACCTTGCAATTAATCTCTTTCTAAATTAGTTTCATCTCTATCACAAAACACTGACTAACACATCAGCTAACATTCCAATGCATTAAAAATTATTCTTCCCATTTCCACGCAGGACACAATTCCACATTTTCTCTCACTACATACAAAGGATCTGCTTCCATAGATACAGAAAATAGATTAGTGGTTAGAAGGGGCTAGGCAGAGAGGGAAAAGGGGAATTACTTCTAACAGGTATGAGGATTCTTTTTGAAGTCCTAAAAATGTTCTAAAATTAATGACGATGGTTCACACATCTCTGTGAATATACTAAAGACCATCAAATTGTATGCCTTTAAAAGGTGAATTTTATGGTATATGCATTATTTTTCAATACAGTTACTACTTTAAAAAGTAAATTAAAAATAAAGTTACTAAAAGAAAGGGCAGGCTGTAGCAGAATCTGGCTCACTATTAGCAAACCTATTCTCAGTTATTTCTTTCTTTCCTTCTTTTTAAAGTTTTTTATTCTATTTAGGTATACATGACAGCAGAATGCATTTGGATTCATTATACACAAATGAAGCACAACTTTTCATTTCTCTGGTTGTACATGATGTAGAGTCACACCGTATGTACAGTCATACATGAACCTAGGGCAATGATGTCCATCTCATTCCACCATCTTTCCCGCCCCCATGTTCCCTCCCCTCCCACCTTCCCCTTTGACCAAAGTTCCTTCATTCTTCCCATACTCCCTCCCCCATTATGGATCAGCATCCACTTATCAGAGAGAACATTCATCCCTTGGTTTTTGGGGATTGGCTTAACCTTGCTTAGCATGATATTCTCCAACTCCATCCATTTACCTGTAAATGCCATCATTTTATTCTCTTTTAATGCTGAGTAATATTCCATTGTGTATATATACCACAGTTTCTTTATCCATTCATCTATTGAAGGGCATCTCAGTTCTTTCTGGACACACTTTTCTATCTAGTGACTTTTGCAGATAGATGTGGCTTTATACTTAATTTTAACTAATATATCCTTTTTCCCTCTCTGCCCAGCCCCTTGTAATCACCAATCTATTTTCTGTATCTATGGATTTGCCTATTCCAAACATTTCATATAATTACATATAAAATTAATGTAATTTAATATATAATACATTGTTTTTCTGACTTCTTTCCTTATAATATTTTTGAGCTTCTTTAATGTTGCAGCATTTATCAGTACTTCATCTCTTTTCATGACCAAATATCATTCCATTTAATGGCTCTGCCACTTTTGTGTATTCATTCATCAGTTAATGGACATTTATTTCTATAGTTTTGGCTATCATGTCTAATGCTACTGTCAACATTGGTGTACAAGTTTTTGTTCAAACATGCTCTCTGTTCTTTTGGTTATATACCTAGGAGTGGAGTGCTGGGTCTTATGATAACTCTGTGTTTAGTATTTTGAGAAACTGCCAAACTGATTTTCAAAGTGGCTACATTTTACTTTGCCACTTGCTCTAAATGAAGCATCAGTCTCTACAAATCCTTGTCAACACTTGTTATTGTCCATCTTATTTTAGCTATGTTAGTAAATGTGAAGTGACATCTCATTATGATTTGGGTTATATTTTCTCTAATAATCTCTAATGTGATTATTGACTATTTATAGATCTTCTTGGAACAAATGTCTATTTACATCTTTTGTCACTATCAAATTGGATTGTTTGTCTTTTTATGTTGATGTGTAAGAGTTTCTTATTTTGGACACAAGTCTTACCAAATTATTATTTGCAAATATTATTTACCATTTAAAAAATAAAAATAAATTTTAAAAAGGATCTACTTCAATTTCTAATAAGATAGTTTTATTACCATCTGAGACTATATTAAAAATGCTTTTAATGTCCATATATCTGATAACAGTAAGTTCACGATGATTTAGACTTTCTCTAAAGTGAATGTTCTTCATTTGTTTATGAATCTACACAAGCAGTCTTTAATACCCACATTTTCTACTAAAATTATATTAAAGACTATTTAAATATTTTCTATCATGATCTTGAACAGTTTTACAACTCCACTCACTGCCCAATTTCAAAGTCACTTCTACATTTTGTTAGAGCAGCACCCTTCTTCCAGGTACAAAATTCTGTATTCACGTTCACCAGGAGGTGTAATGAACTACCACCACATAAGTGGCTTAGCCAATACAAATTTATTTTCTCACAGTTTAGTTTGTCAGAAGTTTTACATGAATCTTGTTGGGCTAAAATCTAAGTAGGTATAAGTAGAACTGAATCTATTTACAGATGTCTCGGGGAAAAGCCATTACCTTGCCTTTTCTAGTATTCCTAGAAGTTGCCAGCACTCCTTGGTTCATAGCTCCTCTTCTCCACCTCCAAATACAGCAATAATGGATTGCATTAGTCTTACATCACGTATCCCTTCCTTCTCCTGTGACAGTTCTCAATTCCAACAAAGAATGGTTCACCGCATTTAAAAATTTATGTAATTAGAAAACACTCATTCATATAATTCAAAATACTCCTCCTCCTCAAGGTGCACATCTTTCTTTCTTTCTTTCTTTCTTTCTTTCTTTCTTTCTTTATTTATTTATTTATTTATTTTCGGTACCAGGGATTGAACTCAGGGGCAATCAACCACTGAGCCACATTCCCAGACCTATTTTTGTGTTTTATGTAGAGACAGGGTCTCACTGAGTTGCTTAGTTCCTCACCGTTGCTGAGGTTGACTTTGAACTTGTGATTCTCCTGTCTCAGCCTCCCAAAGTGCTGGGATTACAAGCATGAGCCACCATGTCTGGTTGCACATCCTTATTTATAACTGCAAACACCACTTTGCCATGCAAAGGGGTCAAACTCACAGTTTCTAAAGGTTAGGGTAGGGGTATTTTTGTAGGGCCATTATTCTGTTTACTATTAGTTGTTTCAAGAGTTTGAGTGACTCATATTATTTTGCAAAAGAAAAACTAGTATTGCATAATGAACATAAGACAGCGTTATGGGACAGTTTTGCGTCTCCCAGGTTTTAGTGTTAAAAAGGACACACCTTAATCATCTAAGTCAGTTACAATTTCATTTTATTTATTTATCATATCATCTTCCCTATTTTAATATTAGTTTCAGAATGTCATATTTGGTAAATTTGAAAACTAAAATATGTAAAAATAAAATCACTACATCATTCAAGTTTGAAATAATGAGAATCCCTAAACATAAAATTCTTTGAAATTAGCATAATGGCAAAGCTAAGGAATAAGAAAATATTGTGAACTATGTTTATGTTAATTCCATGTGGCAGTATTCTGTATACAAACAGAAGCATTTTCAATTTTTGTCATGAATGGTATGGAATTACATGAGTTTTGAATTATCTCATGACTTTGGCAAGGCAAATTTTGCATAAAATGTGATTGCTTCATACTAGAAAAATATTTTGCAATCAAGATTACTGCTTGACATATCACAGAAAACATTTTAAATGTAAAGATAAGCATAAGCTATTCAATACAGTTTGTAAAACTATAGCTTCTTTGCAGCAAATCTATTTCATATGTTTGGTTAGCAAATTAGAGTAGAGGAAAAGATCGTCAAAAACTTCCTAAGAAATATATGGGAAACAGTGGGAAGAAGCTAATGTAAAAGTTTGTGTTGGTTGCAGTTAGCACATTAATACTCACGTGTGTCTGAAACATATACATAAGATAGCAAATGGCAAAAAATCATTATTCCAATTGGTGCTAGAATTAAAACATATTTACTAATATTAAATAAACTAAATTGAAAAATCCTGACAAAGTAAAGAAAATAAAATTAACTATTTTAAACATGTGCCATTACTTTTGTTCAAAAATATTCTGGATGTATTCTTAGTAATACTTGTAAATATCAAGGTGTTTCACTAAATTACAGCATAAATATTATACTGTAAAATTTTAGAAGTTATAAATGAAGTTGGAAAAGTGCTAAAAAGTGAAAGGATAAACTGTTAATCATTGTCCTTGACATGTAATTAATAACAATTTGCTTAAGTATATAGAATTTTATTTTTATAAAACATGTTAGTAATCCTCACTTTTTCTCCCCACAACTCTGATACAGTAAAAGAAATAAAAGGCTTAGGAAGGAGAGTGGTAGGATTTAAAGTTTACAAAAGATTTTTTTTTCTTTGTTTCTAATTCCATTTTAAACTTTTACTTCTTTGCTTTCAAATTCAGATAACATTTGCCAGAATGAAGACTAAAAGCTTATGAAGGAAATGTTCTTTGCCCTACTTTTTAAGGTAATTCAAGGACAGGATCAGAGTTGCCCTTCATATAATTAATCCAATGAATACAAAAGCAACAAAGAACAGAGCACACTAATGTTACTGGAGAGTCCATTTTCTATATTCAAAGTACAGTGGGTAAAATTCATGATTAACTTACCAAATTAATGCCAAGGAAATGTCTCACTTAATTCCTCTGATGTCATTCTGGAGACCACCTAACACCAAAGCTATTATAAAAAGTAATGTCAGATTTTAAGTAAGAAGCTCAGTGTTTTCCTTCAAAGTTGTAGCTAGCAAACTATGTAGCTCCTCAGAGACAGACTATGTATTTTTAGAGAACAAGTATAAAATCTATAAAGTGTAAAATATGTTGACCCAATTACAATTACTTGGGTTAAATCTATGAAGCCATGTAATATTTAAGCAGAGTAAAATCTGTTAAGGAAAACAAAACTAAAGACAAAGTTGGCAAGTTAATAAAATTCTGCTAAGGAATTCTTCTCTTGGGTCTGATTCAGATTTAAGACAGGCGATGAGGTGGTGTCTTCTATTTTTCTTCTTTCCTTCTTTCTGTCCTTTTTTCCCTTCCCTTCTATTCCTTTACATTCTTGCTATAAATTTTCATACAAGTAATGATCATGTTTATACAGTGAACTTTTTTTGCATTGGCATAGTCTCAAAAGCTGTGACTGGAGAGTTATAGAAGAGGAGAAGATGGTAACTCCTTGCAATGTTATAATACATTATAAAGATTATAATACAAAACATTAAGAGAAATGATACTGAAAATTTCTTCTTTCCTTAACACTTCTTCCTGGCCCCTTCCTGAGAGGACTTGACCTTAGTGTGTTCTAGTACTTGATTTCAGAAAACTGCAATTTTAAGAGGCAGAAAAGTAAGGAAAATCATTCTAAAGTGGAGATAGCTCACCCTCTTTTGCTTCCCAGCCACCAGAAGAGTGACTTGTTACTGCCCACCACCACAGGGCGACCCGCAGTTGCTGCCCCATTTCCAACCATGACTGCCTCGATCTTGGGACACCAGCTGGGGCCTAGAGGCCCAATATCATGGTGCCTACAGGTTTGTTCGCACTTGAGGTCTTCCTTCTGGGTGGGTTATTGGTCATCACCTTGCTGCAAAAGCAGAAGAGAGCCAGGATCTCATTAGTTCCCTGAGTCCTGAAGGGTGCAGGGACAGATGGGACTGCTAACCACAGGTCAGAAGGTAGGAAAAGAGTGTGAGAGCATCTTGCTCTCAGTTTACCCAGCCAGCAAGTCTGGCACCCACCAGGTTTCTGGGGCTCACTCAGGCTGGCACTCGCTCCACCATGGCACCAGCCTGGTCCCTGAAGTCTAATCAAGAAACAATTAATGGGATGGATTCAAACTAAAAAGCTTCTTCTCAGCAAAGGAAACTATCAATAATGAAGAGAGAGCCTACAGAATGGGAAAAAATCTTTACCACGTGCAACTCAGATAAAGCATGAATCTCCAGGATGTAATAAGAACTCAAAAAACTTAACACCAAAAAAAAGAAGAAAAAAAAAAAACAACCAGCGCAATTAATAAATGAGCTAAGGAACCAAACAGACACTTCACAGAAGAAATATAATTGATCAACAAATGTATGAAAAAATGTTTGACATCTCTAACAATTAGAGAAATGCAAATCAAAACTACTTTAAGATTTCACTCACTTTAGTCAAAATAGTAGTTATCAAGAATACAAGCAACAATAAATGTTGGTGAGGATGTGGGGAGAAAGGTACACTCATAAATTGCTGTTAGGACTACAAATTGGTGCATTATGGAAAGCAGTGTGGAGATTACTCAGAAAACTTGAAATGGAACCACCATTTGAGCCATCTATCCTACTCTTCAGTTTATACCCAAAGGACTTAAAATCAGCATACTACAGTGATGCAACCACATAAATGTTTATAGCAGCTCAACTCACAATAGAAAAACTGGAACCAACCTAGATGCCCTTGAATAGATGAATGGTAAAGAAACTTGTATATATACACAATGGAATATTACTCAGCAATAAAAGAGAATAAAATTATGACATTTGCAGGTAAATGGATAGAGCTAGAGAATATCATATAAGCAAAATAAGCCAATCCCCCCAAATGAAAGGGAGAATATTTTCTTTTATACACGGATGCTAATTCAAAACACAGGGGCCAGGGTGTAGGGAAAAATAGAAGTACTTTCGATTAGGCAGAGGGAAGTGAAGGGAGGGGAGGGGGTTTGGAGGTGGGAAAGATAGTAACATGAATCAGACTTTATTACCCTATGTACATATATGATTACATGACCAGTGTGATTCTACATCATGTACAACCAAAAGAGTGAGAAGTTATATTCCATTTATGTGTGATATGTCAAAATGCATTAGACTGTCATATATAACTAATTAGAACAAGTTTTTTAAATAATGAATAAAAAAAAGTAGACACAAAAATGAATATCTAACTGTGTATTTCTCAATATTTTGGAAAAGTACATTTGGAAATCCCACTGATCCCTCCAGAGCCCAGGTAGGCCTGGGAAAGTCTTGTCAACCCCTGCAGAGACCAGGCAGATGTAGAACAGTCCCAATGATCTCCACAGAGACCAAGCAGGCCCAGGATAGCCGTGTCTATCCATGCAGAGATCAGGCAGGACCAGGACAGTCTTGCTGAACCCTGCAGACACCAGGCAGGCCCAGGACAGCCCCAGCGATGCCCAAGGAGTTCAGGCTCAGGCCCAGGCACAGTACTGCCCACCACACTGAGTACTACACCTGCACACCACAGTGTTGAATTTCCAAACAGACCACTCAAAGCTTGCCCTTTTAGCCCCATCTCTAAAAGTTATCACCACCATCTTGGGACACCTCAACACCATCTCAGGTTACCCCTGCTACTACTACCACCATCTTTAGTTGCAGCAGTTTCTATCTTGGGACACCATCTGGTGGCTGGAAGCCCAACACCAAGGTATTTATGGGTTTGAAGCTATCCCACCACAAACTACAAACATGGCCACTTCCATCTAGGAATGGAAGGACATGGAAAATCATTAACAATGATGCCCCTGAAAGGCCTGGCCCACACACCACACCCTGCCAGTGGAGAGGAGCCGTGCTGTGGTTCCCCATTTACTGATGTGGGGCTCCACTCAAACTGCCTCTATTGTGTGACATTGCAGCCATCACCATAGCCCTCCCCATGTGGTAGTCTCCACCATGGGACATCAGACATGGCAAGGAGGCAGCTGTCCATTGCAATACCACACCCCACACTGGCATCACCAAATAGGCCACCCAACTCCATTGTACAGCACATGCTTCTAGCCCCATCTCTGAAAGTAGTTGCCTCTATCTTGGGATATCTCCACCACCATCTTGGGTTTCCTCTTTGCCACCTCCACCGTCTTTATCTGGGGCAGCTTCCACCTTGGGACACTGACTGGGGCCTAGAAGCCCAATATCAAGGTGCCTAAAGGCTTGGTGCTACTGCTGCCAACAACCAAGGGCATGGCCACTTCCATCTAGGACAACAACCAGGTCTTGGAAAACCATCACCAAGGTCTCCATTGTCCCAGTTTCACAAGAGGTATCTCTCCGTGGTGTACTAAAAAACAGCATCCTGTTGCAGAGGCAACAGGGAACCTTGCATGGGGTAAACACTCTTTCATTTTTCACCTGCTAACCTGCCAACAGTCAACTTCTTTTGATTACCCTTTCACTAGTCCTATAATCTAATACATCTATGTTGCCACATTCTATCTTACAAATATCACAGTCTACACCTACTCTGTCCAACATTAGAAATGATAAATGCTTATACAAATCTATTGGCTGTATAGTACAAGATAACCGGACTCATCTTTTAGAGACATGTTTTAGCGACAAAACTGTAAAAGTCAAAATAGAAGATAATTGGTTTATGGCTACATATTGGTTGCATTGGGTGTTAGAAACATTGATAGCCCTCTTAAAGGTGAGGTATTGATAACTTGAAGGGACACTAAAAGATTATAGGGTAGAAATGGCAATACCTCAGATCTGCACTGCAAAAGAGGAAGACACAAAGGCAACATGAAAAAGCAGGGGAAGAAAGTGCCCCAAACAAACCAAGATACTACAACAATAGAATCCATTGACAGAATTGTCAGAGAAAAAGTTCAGAATGTACATGATTAAAATGATCTGAAAATTAAAGAATGACCTAAGTAAGCAAATACAGACAAAAATTTATCACTCCAACAAAGAGATAAGAGAGCAAATACAGGCAGAAAAAGACTACTTCAAGACAGAGATAGAGATTCTGAAAAAAAAAAAAAACAGAAACCATTGAAATGAAGGAAACAATAAGCCAAATAAAAAACTCAATAGATAGCACCACCAAGAGACTAGATCACTTGGAATACAGAACTTCAGATAATGAACACAAAATATACAATCTTGAAAATAATGTTGACTATACAATGAAGATGTTGAGAAACCATGAACAGAACATCTAAGAATTGTGGGTTAACATCAAAAGACCAAACCCCAAACCTAAGATTTATCAGGATAAAAGAAGACACAGAGATTCAAACCAAAAGAATGCACAACCTCTTTAATGAAATAATATGAGAAAATTTCCCAAACATGAAGAATGAATGGGAAAATCAAATACAGGAGGCTTTGTAGGACACCAAAAATACAAAATTATAGTAGACCTACACCAAGACGTGTTATAATGAAAATGCTAAGCACACAAAATAAGGATAGAATTTTAAAGGCTTCAAGATAGAGGAATCAGATTAAATATAGGAGAAGACCAATTTGGATCTCAGCAGATGTTTCACACAAGACCCTCAAAACCAGGAGATCCTGGAAGAACATATACCCATCTCTGAAAGCAAATGGATGCCAACCAAGAATCTTATATTCAGCAAAATTAAGCTTCAGATTTGATGATGAAATAAAAACTTTCCATAATCAACAAAAGTTAAAAGAATGTACAGCAACAAAGCCTACAATACATAACATTCTTGGCAAAATATTTCATGAGGAAGAAATGAAAAACAATAGTGAAAAATCTGCAAAGGGAGGAAATACACTAAAGGAAAGGTCAAGCAAAGGAAAAGCCAAGTCAAGTTAAAAAAACAACAATAAACCAAAATGACCAGGAATACAAACCACATCTCAATAATAACCCAGAATGTCAATGGCTTAAACTCATCAATTAAAAGACAGACTGGCAGATGGAATTTAAGAAAAAAAATCCTCAAGAATATGTTGCCTTCAAGATACTCATCTCATAGGAAAAGACATCCACATACTGAAGGATGGGAAAAAAACATATCACTCACATAAACAAGCAGGGGTTTCCATCCTCATATCAGATAAAGTAGACTTCAAACCAAAGTTAGTGGAAAGGGATAAAGAAGGTCATTTCATACTGCTTAAGGGAACCATACATCAACAAGACCTAACAATCTTAAATATCTGTGCCTCCAAAAATGGGACATCTATACATATCAAGCAAACACTTCTCAAATTCAAGAGTCAAATACACCACAACACAATAATACTGGGTGACTTTAAAACACACCTCTCTCACTATTAGATAGATCTTCCAAAGACATAGTAAACAAAGAAACTATAGAACTTAATAAAATAATCGATAATTTAGACTTAACAAACATATAGAATATTCCATCCATCAATGAGCAAATATACATTTTTTCTCAGCAACACATAGATCCTTCTCCAAAATAGATCATATGTTATGCCACAAAGCAAGTCTTAGTAAATACAAAAAAACGAAGATACTACCCTGCATTCTATCTGAAGATAATGGAATGAAATTAGGAATCAATGATAAATTAATAAATAGAAGTACTCCAAAACCTGGAGACTAAATAATATGCTATTGAATGATGCATGGATAACAGAAGACATTAGGGAGGAGATAAAAAAAATTCTTAGAGGTAAATGAGAATTTCAATACATCATATCAACATCTCTGGGACACTACAAAGGCAGTACTAAGAGGAAAGTTCATTGTATTAAAGTTATTCATTAAAAGAACAAAAAGTCAACAAATGAACTACCTGACATTACAACCAAAAGCCCTAGAAAAAGAGGAACAAACCAATACCAATAGAAGCAGAAGATAGGAAATAATTAAAATTAAGGATGAAATCAATGAAATTGAAATAGTTACAAAAAGTGACAAAACAAAAAGCTGGTTCTTTGAAAAATTAAATAAAATTGACAAATGCTTAGCCACCCTAATGAAAAGGAGAGAGAAAACTCAAATTGTTAAAATTCATGATGAAAAAGGAAATACTATGACAGACAATATTGACATATAGAAGATAATTAGAAACTATTTTGAAAATTTATACTCCAGTAAAATAGAAAACCTCAAAGACACTGACAAATTTCTACAAGCATATGATTTGCCCAAACTGAACCAAGAGGACACACACAACTTAAACCTACCAATTTCAAGCACCAAAATAGAAGACACTATCAAAAGCCTACCAACAAAGAAAAGCCCAGGACCAGAGAGATTCTCAGCTCAATTCTATAAGACATACAAAAAAGAATTAATAGTAATACTCCTCAAATTATTCCATGAAACAGAATAGGAGGAAACCCTTCGAAACTCATTCTATAAGACTACTATCACCTTGATACCAAAACCAGACAGAGACAGATCAAAGAAAGAAAATTTCAAATATATATACTTGAAGAACATAGATGTAGGGCTGGGATTGTGGCTCAGTGGTAGAGTGCTTGCCTCGCATGCGTGAGGCCCTGGGTTGATCCTTGGCACCACATACAAAGCAATAAAATAAAGACATTGTGTCCATCTATAACTAAAAAAAAAAAAATTAAAAAAAAAAGAACATAGATGCAAAAACTCTCAATAAAATTTTGGCAAATTACATAAAAAATATTTAAAAAATAGTGCACCAGGATCAAGTGGGGTTTATTCCAGGAATGCAAGGTTGTTTCAACCTACAGAAATCAATTAATGTAATCCAGTACATCAGTAGACTTAAAGATAAGAATCATATGATATTATCAATTGGTGCAGAGAAAGCATTTGACAGCACCCTTCATGGTCAAAACACTAGAAAAACTATGGATAGTAGGAACATACCTCAACATTGTAAGACCTATCTATGCTAACCCTAAGGCCAACATCATCCGAAATGGAAAAAATTTATAAGCATTCCCTCTAAAAACTGGAAGAAGAAGGGATGCCCTCTTTCACCATTTCTCTTCAACATAGTTCTTGAAAATTTAGCCAGACCCATTAGATAAAAGAAATTAAATGATATGAATAGGAAAAGAACTCAAACTAGCATTATTTGCCAACTGCATCATACTATATTTAGAGAGTCCAAAAACTTCCACAAGAAAAGTTCTAGAATTAATACATAAATTCAGAAAAGTAGCAGGATATAAAATCAATACCCATGAATCAAATGCATTTCTATACATCAATGATGAATCCTCTGAAAGAGAATTTAGGAAACTACCACATTCAAAATAGCCTCAAATAAAATAAAATAAAATACTTGAGAATTAATCTAATAAGAGAGGTGAAAGACCTCTACAATGAAAACTAAAGAAAGAAATTGAAGAAGACCTTAGAAGATGGAAAGATCTCCCATGCTCTTGGATAGGCAGAATCCATATTGTAAAAATGGACATATTACCCAAAGCACTATAAAGATTCAATGTGATTCCAACAAAAATCCCAACATCATTCCTTATAGAAATAGAAAAAGCAATCACAAAATTTATTTGGAAAAATAAGAGACCCAGAATAGCCAAAGCAATTCTTAACAAGAAGAGTGAAGCAGGAAACATCACAACACCAGACTTTGAGCTATATTACAAAGCTATAATAACAAAAATGACATGGTATTGGCACCAAAATAGACATATAGACCAATGGTACAGAATAGAAGACACAGAGACAAACCTTCATAAATACAGTTATCTTACACTATACAAAGGTGTCAAAAACATACATTGGAGAAAAGATAGCCTCTTCAACAAACAGTGCTGAGAAAACTGGAAATCCATATACAGCAAAATGAAAACAAACCTCTATCTCTCACCATGCACAACACTCAACTCAAAATGGATCAAGGACCTAGGAATTAGATCAGAGACCCTATGCCTAATAGAAGAAAAAATAGGCCCAAATCTTCATCGTGTCAAATATAGGCCCTGACTTCCTTAACAAGACCCCTAAAGCACAGGAATAAAATCAAGAATACATAAGTGGGATGAATTCAAACTAAAAAGCTTCTTCTTAGGAAAAGAAACAATCAATGAGTTGAACAAAGAGCCTACATTCTGGGAGCAAATTTTTGCCACATGCACATCAGATAGTGCATTGATCTCCAGAATATATAAAGAACTCAAAAAACTTAACACCAAAAATAAAACAACCCAATCAATAAATGGGCTAAGGAGCTGAACAGACACTTCTCAGAAGAAGAAATACAATTGATCAACAAATATATGAAAAATTGTTCCACATCTCTAGTAATTAAGGAAATGCAAATCAAAAGTACTCTAAGATTTCATCTCACTTTAGTCAGAAGGGCAACAATCTAGAATGTAACAACAATAACTTCTGGCAGTGAGGACCTGGGGGAAAGGACACACTCATACATTGCTAGTAGAACTGCAATTGTTGCAACCAATCTGGAAAGCAGTATAGAGATTCCTCAGGAAACTCGAAATAAAACCACCATTTGACCCAGCTATCCCACTCCTTAGTCTATACATTAAAGACTTAAAAATAGCATACTATAGTAATGCAACCACTTCAATGTTTATAGCAGCACAATTCACAGTTGCTAAACTGTGGAAGCAACTTAGATGCCCTTCAATAGGGATAAAGAAACTGTGGTATATATACACAGTGGAATATTACTCAGCATTAAAAGTGAATAAAATCATGTCATTTTCAGGTAAGTGAATGGAGTTAGAGAATATCATGCTAAGTGAAGTAAGCCAATCCCAAAAAACCAAGGGCCAAATGTGTTCTCTGATTATTGGATGCTGATCCATAATGGGAGTGGGGATGAGCAGCATGGGAGAAATTGAGGAAGTTTGGATAGGGCAAAGGGGAGGGAGGGAATAAGAAGGAACATGGGGGTAGAAAATATGGTGGAATGAGATGGACATCATTACCCTAGGTAGATGTGTAAAGAAACAAATGCTGTGAATCTACCTTGTGTACAACCAGAGAAATGAAAAATTGTGCTCCATATGTGTACTGGAACTGTACATTGAAATGCATTCTGCTGTTAAAAAAAATACAAATTAAAAAAAAGGATAAAACTTGCATGAAGTAGTGAAAAAAAGAAAAATATATTTTGGGGTCACTGGGAAGTGGTCTTTCAATAAAAACATTCAATTTTGGAGTATTCTTTCTACTGTGATAGCAAAGCCACTTGTTTACACTATTTTTCTTCAATATTTCACACCAAGACCTGCAGGAGTGTTTGTGTCAAGCTTTGTAAACATTCATATCAAGAAATCAAATAACGTGTACATAATAGTGGACAAGTTAATACAAATGTGTTTATTAGTTGACTGTCTTATCCTTTTTAGATATCCATTCTAACATAATATTAGTACATTTTAACATATGTACTCTTTGGGAAAAGAGACAAGAAAAGTAATTCCATTTTTTAAAAAATCATTTTTAATTATTCTTAACTCTAGATTTTATCTAAAAAGTGAAGTAATATTACTATTCACATAAGAATTAAAACATGATTAAAGTTGTGTTAATTAAAAAACTATCTTTTTAATTCACTGAATTTGCATTTATTAAATTATTCTGTTTTTAACATTGAGATGGGCTTGTTTGTTGATAGCTTCATGCCCATGTATGCACATCTGTATCTTTGTTGTATGTATTAGTCAGAGTTCTCTAGAGGAACAGAATCAACAGTACATATGATTATAGAAAGGGAATTTTTTAGATTGGCCATTATGGATAGTCCACAATGGCCATCGGCAGGCTGGAGAGCTGGAGAAACCAGTAGCTGCACAGTTCAAGAGGCTGAAACCCCAGAACAAGAGGGATCAATGGTGCTACCCTAGTCCAAGACCAAAGGCTCCTGAAATACTCCAACGGAGTCCAGCTCCTTGCTTAAATTCTATGTGAGATATTTTTATACCCAAACATTGATAATTACAAAGGCACTACCTGCAGACTTCCTGGGAGACAACTGGCTTTCCCAGGCCAGATATTGTACACAATCAGCAAAATTCATTTTCTCTCTTTTTTTCTCCCCCACCTGCTCACTCTCTCTTTCTTTTCTTCCAGTACTGGGGACTGAACCCAGGGACTGTACCTTTGCCCTTCTATTTTCTTTGTGAGACATGTTCTCCAAAAGTAACCATAGTTGCTCTCAAATGTGAAATTCTCCGTCCCAGACCTCTGAGTAGCTGGGATTTTAGGTATGCCCCGCCAAGCCTGGCATGTACAAAACATTTTCTGAAAGGAGTTGCAATTGAGGATTCAGATCTCACTGCTAGTCATGCTCATGTAACTATCTGCATCCTAACCCAGGGACCTTGTCTCAGAGGACTCTTTATCTGGGTTCTTCAGATAAAATCTCCTTATGATGGTAAAGGTGTGGTGGGGGGGGCAAGTGTGAAGAGACTTTCCTCCATTCTGAATATCCTTTCACTCTTAGCTTTTTTTCCTTGCCCTTTTTTATGTTCTCTAAATCAATAAAACTTCTGGAATGTTCTATTCAAGACTCTCTCAAAAGTAAAATGATCTCCCCACCCTCTTGTGTGTTCCAATACACTACCATGTATCATATATCATTATATCATATATCATCTATCATTATCTATAGTGCCACCCCATGGAGGAAACTTGAAAGCAGAAGATGGGTTGGGAGGGTGGTTAACCTTTTCTGGTTAAGCCTTTGCTCATACTATTTGTAGTAAATTAGAAAGTCTTGATAATTACATTCATTTGGGGATTGTTACTTTAATTAGCTACTCCTGTATCTGCAGGCTTCTCTCTCTAAAACACAGCTGAGTTTCCGACATCTAGACATATGTCCATCCTTAGATACAAGACAGTCTAAGAATTCAAGTTTTTTGGCATCTACCTATAAACATAAATGGTGAATGTGAGAAACTGACAATATTTGAAATGTACATTCTAAATTTTCGGGTAGCTATTAATAATAGTAATAAAGTTTTACACATAAATAAAAGAAAAACTTCAAGCAAATTAAATTTAGCAGTTTTTTTTTTTTTTTTTAGAGCAAAGACCAATTCATGAATTGGGCAGCACTCAGAACTAAAAGGGGTTTATAGAGCTTTGCCCTTCAGTGTGAGCAGTGAGCTTTAATAGGCTGGACACAAAAGCAGAGTAGTAACCTGATTGGCTATATCTAGATATTTATTTTATGTTGGCATAGTGTGATAAGTGAGATGCCTAGTATTAGATGAAATCAGCTGCTTATGTTAGTTAAAGCTGAAACTGTACTGTTTATTATATTCCTAAGTTAGCTTTTAGTTTGTCTACATACTAAGTTAGGTTGATGTATTTTATTTAGGACTCAAAGTATGGAAAAAACCTCAGGCTAATGACTTCCCGAACATGTACTTTGATACACTAACTAAACAGCTATTATAAATAATGTGTATAGTAGCACATAAATGGTATTCATATCACTCTTCACTGTACCTCTCAGCGTCGATATTGATGTTATTACCATTGAAGCTAAGCAAAGCAAAACTCAGAGAAGCAAACTACCAAAGTGACAAGGTTGGTTTCAGAATTAGAGTTTGAATAAATTTTCTTATCCAAAGCCTCTCCCCTTTTCTTTACTGCAGTGCAGCTACCTGTCTCATAGATAGATGACCAACAATATTTGCTTAATTATTTTGAAATATTAATATTTATTGATAAAGAGAAGCTGAGCATCAAGACAAGTCTAAAAGTAGCTCATATGTTTCTCTTTTCTAAATTAATTAACTATCTTGTCCAAGTTTCAGCAACCTGTTCTTTATGACTTAATATTATTTAGAGATTTTTTTTCTATTTTATTATTTTATTGGTACATGGTGTGAAGTTAAGAAGTAAGACAGAGACAGTCTTTGGAATGTCAGATATGTCTTAATTTGAATCATTGAGTCAGTCAGCCAGTCAATTTTTAAAAATAATAAAGTCAAAATAATAGGAAAGAAAAGGTCAGGAACATTTTTTTTTCCCTCATAAGTGTACTTGTTTCTGCAAATGGTTTCAATGAATCATTTTGAAATTGAACAAGAAACAGATGTCTGTTAATTAGAGATTTGAATTTAATGACATGGTTGCATAGGTATGGCACACAAAACATCTGTGTTCTAGTACCTAACATTAATTTAATTTCTTTTAGGAGTAATTTACATTTTTCTCCATTTTCAATAAATTGTTTTTCACTGCTCAAAATAACATTGTAGCTGTGAAGTTGATGTCATCTAAACACAACACTATGAGGCTGGTCCACAGCCTCCACTTAATAAGTCCTGCATTCTCATAGTGAATAATAAACAAGTGTCACAAGAATGAAGTACATTAAAAATTAATTCTGAATTATTTAGATACTACATTCTTTGTTGCATGAAAGAAGAATTGAAGATTAGTGTGATTAAAAGGTCAGACCATATGCAATTGTAAAACACTAATTTAGGACAGAGCTTTTTTAAATTCTACTTACTCCTGCTTTGCACCATGATTTTTATGAAACAAAAGAACCAGTCTTATGCTTGTTGTCTTATAAGTTTATTTGGATACATAAATACAGTTTTTGTTTTCATTTAAAATCTAAGTTTAAGATACATATACATATTCACTGGATATTTATGAGTCAGGTTCTGGGTAAGGCACTTTAGATATATTGTTTCATTTGCTTCTTTAACAGTCCCATGAAGGTATTATGACCCTACACTTTTAAGTATCGAAAAAATAAATGATTCTCAATAAAGTTATAGAAACTTTCCAAGAGTCACAAAGTTAGCAAGTGGCAGAGCTTATTAAGAACAAGGAATTCCTTCGTGTGAGTCTTTGCTCTTAGCACCTATGTATAATGACCTTGAGAAGTTTCCTATTCACTTCTGTTCACATTATATCATTCCATTAGCCATAGAAGTCAGGATTATTCAGCTCATTTCTTAGGTTATCTTAGGATCCGTTTTGTTTCAATTTTCAGTACGTATCTCAGGAGTCGTGAGAAGTGGGCCAGCATCACTACTCTATAGGGCAGTCAACGATGCCCTAGATCAATGATTTCCACCTTTGGACAAAAACTCTCTTGACTCTGAGGCAGGTGTGATGTTAACTGGCTAGCAGCTCCTTGAACAGGCATGGACAGAAGTTAATAGGCTGACAGAAAAGCAGTATAAATGGAGTTGGCCAGATAGAAGGACATAAGAACACAGGCTGGAACACTAAAGGCAATGGCAGAACTTATATGGTGGTTCTGAAAACCAAAATGTGCATAAAGAAAACAGAGATTTAAAGAAAAAAATAGGAAGCTGCAATGTCAACAGAAGAGTGAACTCACAGGAAATGGAGCAAAGCTGTGAAGTAAGTCTGAGGAACCTCTCTTTTGAGAGTCACAAGAACTCATGCAGCATTTTACCTAAATATGAGTGGTCTTACTGGCATCTAGAAATGAGTCTACAGGCTTTCCCAACATCTTAAAAATTTTTATATTAGTGCATTGTGGTTATACATAATATTGGGGTTCATTTTAACATAATCATACATGAATGGAATATAATTTGCTCCATTTCAGTGCCCAAGACTTCCTCTTTACTTCCCTTCCTTACTCTCCTTTTTTCTCTCCTCACTTTACTGGTCTTCCTTCAACTTATTTGTGGTTTTATTAATTGGTCCTTTATATATACCCATGAAGATGAAATTCCTTTGGTATATTCATACATGTACATAGCATAATTTGGTCAAATTCATTCTGCATTTATTATTCTCATTATCCATCCCTCATCCCTTTCCCTGTGTCCTCTCCTCTATTCCATGGACCTCCCTTGTATTTTTTGTGGGCTCCCTCCTGTTTTTCCCCTTATTTTGCTTTAGCTTCCACATGAGAGAAAACATTCAATCCTTGACTTTCTGAGTCTGGCTTATTTCACAAAGCATGATCCATCTATTTGTCAGCAAATACCATAATTTTATTTTTCTCTATGGCAAAGCAAAACTTCATTGTGTATATATACCACATTTTCTTTATCCATTCATCTGTTGAAAGGCACCTGGGCTGGTTCCATAACTCAGTTATTGTGAATTGCACTGCTGTAAACATTGACGTGCCTGTAACATTATAGTATGCTGATTTCATTCTATTGGATAAATAGTGCAGAATAGAATAGCTAGGTCATATAGTACCTCTATATGTAGTCTTTTAAGAAATCTCCCTACTGTTTTCCAAAGAGTTGTACTAATTTGTAGTCTAACCAACAATGTATGAGTACCTTTTACCCTATATCCTCACCGGCATTTATTATTATTTGGATTCTTGATGACTGCCATTGTAACTGAAGTGAAATAAAACCACAACATAGTATTGATTTGCAATTTCCTGATTGCCAGGGTTGTTGAACATTTTTTACTATCTTTGCTAGCCAATTGTGTTTCTTCTTTGGAGAAATGACTGTTAAGCTGTTTTGCCTATGCATGGATTTTTTTTTTCATTTTGATGCTTTTTTTTTTTTTTAGTTCTTTACATATTCTGAATATTAATGACATCAGAGGACTAGCTGGCAAAGATTTTCTCCAATTTTGAAGGCTCGCTCTTCACGTTTTAATCATTTTCTTTGCTGTGCCAAATGTTTTTAATTTGTTGTGATGCCACTTATTGATTCTTGGTTTTATTTCTTGAACTTTAGTGGTCTTTTTAAGGAAGTTGGTACCTGCACCAATATGTCTGAGTGCTGACACTATCTAGTAGTAAAAAGGTGCTTTGATGATTTACCAACTCTAGAAGCTTTCGGGGAGAGTTTTTTTGGGTCTTCTACATAGGGTTTTGCAAATGGAGATAGTTTGATTTATTTTCTACTTGTATCCCTTTAATTTCATTTTCTTGTCTGCTTGCTCTGGCTAGGGTTTCCTTAACTATTTTGAGTAGGAGTGGTGAGAGTGGACATAGGAAATGCTTTCAGTTTTTCTCCATTTAGTATGATGTTGGCTTTGAGTTTGTCAAATATAGCTTTTACAAATGTTGAGGTATTTGTATTCCAAGTTTCTTCAGCATTTTTAACATGAATGGGTGCTGAATTATGTTTAATTAGCTTTCTGCATCTGTTGTGATGATCATGTGATTATTGTCCTTAACTATATGTGATGAATTAGATAATGTGGAATTCTAACGTTTTTTTTTTTTTAATGGAGTTTGGCAAAGTTTTATCAGGGTTTTTTGCATCTAAGTTCATCAGGGATATTGGATTATAGTTTTCTTTCCTTGACGTGTCTTTGTCTGGTTTTGGTATAAGGATTACACTGGCTTCATAGAATGAATTTGGGAGTATTCCCTCACTTTATTTTTTATGAAATAATTTGAGTCTCTTTTTGGTCCCTCCCATGGACAGAATTCAGTGTCAAAGAATTTTGTTCTTATTTTCTGCTCCAGTGACCAAATTTGAAGTACCTCCATGTCTCAAGATGTCTAATACTAAGTTTTAGAGTGTTTCTCCGTAACCCACCTCTCTGGTCAGATATTCTTTTATTGCTTCATTTGGGGCTGTGGAGAAGTTGAGGGTTGTTGCCTATATCTGTTCCACCATCTTCTCTCATGTGAATTATTTAGATAAAATGGGTACCATGATATTCCCGTGATCCTCGGGGTATTCATCTATTTCCACAAAAGACTCCATTCCTATAACTTGAGCTGCTCTGTAAAAGAAGATGGCTTCTCAGGGATTACTATGTTTAAGACACTCCAAGAAAAATCTCATCTCTGGGCACCTTGTGTCTATGCATTTCTGAAATCCAGGACTAGGAAACATACGGTAGTGACTGAGGACATATCACCTTGTAAAGTTTTCTAAGGAGAACTGCAACCCAAAGATATTCAAATACAGTGTCCATGCCATTTCCTGGCTTTCATGGTGACTTCTCTTTATAGATCTTCCAGCAAGCCCTGTGCAACAGAGCAATCTGGGCCTCCTGAACATAGGAGAGGGAGCCTGGAGATGGATTTGAAGAGTCATAGACTTTTATTTTTGTGTAATTTATTTTCAATACCTAACAAAAAAAAGCAGAAGTACAAATCTGGCACAATAGATTTTTCTGCATGAATTAGTTAAGGGTAATGATAAGCACACTTTAGGGCCTTTGTCAGCCTCTATCAATTGTCTGCTGGTTCAAAGACATCATCATGTCTTTGAAAGCTTACTCTTCTAGGCAATGCTACAACTTTAAAATATGTAATGATAACTGAATCATTGTCTCTAGTGTTTCGTGATTTGAAAATGAAATGTTTGTGAGTATATAGTTACAAAATGATTAAAACAATGACAGAATTTCATTGAAGTTACAGAAGAAAATCAAGAGGCATCACATTAGTGATTTCAATAAAGTTCTAGAAGCTTGCACTAATAATATTTTTCTTTATTCTTTTTCAGTATTTATATAAACTGGTGGATTCTTCTTTGTTTGATATATATCACTGCATTCCAGTTATTGTTCTTTTTACTGGTCACATCATCCATCTTATGTCAAAACCACTATCAAATTGACTCTGTTATTTACACAAAAGCAATTAGTCTGAAATCTTCCTTGCTTTCTGTCATATCACAATATTCCAGGCTTATCTAGTACTTTCTTTATAATACATTTGTAATAAGAAATTCTCCAATGAGCGCTGGAAACATAGAGATCAAAATTTGAATGATAGAGTGCTAATTGCTCTATGATTACCATTGCTTCTAGGCCTTATCAGTATACCAAGTTGATAATTATAACCTTTAATTTTTTAAAAATTAACTTTATTTTAACTGGTCTACAAATACATAAAAATTATACATGTTTATTTATATTTTTAAACAAACATATTATGCTATCATTTCTAATTCAGATTTCAGATTACAATGGTTGGAATTCATTCATTTCTTTTCCTCCTGGTTTTTTTTTTTTCAGGCTAGAAATCTTGCTGTTAGTGGCTTTGGTATACTTTCATTATTGTAGTAAAACACTCTAGTAGTTTCAACCTAGCCATACCAATGTTATTACAATATTAATAGGACTATAGAATGTAGTTTACTAATATATTTCTTAATTTATTCATTAATATTAAATATTATGGTCAAAATACTAAGTATAGTAGGTAGGAATTCTGGTAATAAATGGTGTAAAGAATGTGAACAATTCCTTCCACCTATGACAATTATAAAAAACAGTAAGAAATGTTTTTTAAAAAAGACTTCTTATGTTCTTTTGCTTAAGGATATGGAAGACAGTCATTGCTTCCTCTCCAACAAAGAGACAGACAGATGATGTCTAGAAATGTGACTTTTCTGGAATGTGTCATACAGCTGTAGTTGCAACACAAACCAAGTAAGCTAAATTCCAAAGAGTAACAAACCATTAAACACAACGGGGCACTGGAATAGTTCCGTGACCTGTGCTAGAGAACACAAGGAAATGTTGGCTGCCATAGAAGTGGGTAAGAAAAAAGAAAATACAGATCTCAATGGATTTCAAGCATGAGCCATCATGAGTTTAGAATCCCTAGGAACCTGGGACACTAGAGAAGTCCACAGAACTCCACTAGATGCTTATGAGAAAGAACTGAAGGTCTGCACCAGTGAAAAAAGGATTCCTGCTTCACAGTCCCTCCTTCAGAATAAATTATTTCTGAGGATAAAGAAGATAAGGAAATCTGTCTCTGTGAGATTTGTGAATTTGCTCCATGTTGAACTCAGCTTGTTCTCCAACCTGCACAGAAACTGACCCCAATTATTACTGAGTTTGGATGGAAACTTCAGTAGCTCAGATGACTCAAGGTGCGAAGGACAAGAAATTATAGGTAAAAGAGCAACTGGAAATTTAGTAGAGATACCCTGGCAATAAGGTATGAAGGAGACAGTAAGACCCGAGCTCAAAATATCTAGATCATTGATTTCTCAAAACATAGGAAGATAATCACAGCTAGAAATCCATAATTTTGCAGAGACATTAGCTGTTGTACATCACAGGGAAAAATATTTGATAATTTGAATCCAGACAAGTCAAACTTTTAATATGTATTAAAAGAAGTATTTGAAGAACAAAACTAATTCTATAGTCACTATATAGTACATAATGTGAATCCAAGCAAGCTAATGTTCTAATATATTTTTAAAAAATATTTTAAATATTTTTTAAAATATTTTAATATTTTTAAAAAATATTTGAAGAATAAAACTGATTCCACAGTCATTATAATAAATTGTATACAATGTCTAGGTTTCTAAAAATAGGACATGTGATAAAAGGAAAGTGTGACATGTTTTTGGAAGTTGGGTAGTGGAAAAGCCAGTCAATAGAAATGGACATGTTGGCTCATGTATTTATTTTATTTTAAACAAAAATTCACATCAGCTAATAAAAAAATATTCAAAGAATTAAAGAAAATTATGATTGATATATAAAAATTGTAATGAATTTCAATAGAAAATGGAAATTCATCAAATAACTAAATGAAGAGTCTAGAGCTAAAAAATGATATCTGAAGTTTAAAAGGAAATCAGATAAACTCAAAAGCATATTGACATGAGCAGAAGAATCAGTGAAATTAATAGGCCAATAGTAATGCCCAAAATGAAGAACAGAGTTAAAAAAAATAGTGTAATATACTAAAACTTCAGAGACCTGCAGTACAAGAACCAGAAGCCCAGCATAATTCATATAATATATGTAAAGATCAGTTAACAATACCAGTGAATTGAATCTAGAGATATTTTAAAAGTATAATACATCACCAGCAAGTTGGGTTACTCCAACAAATGTGAAGTAACTTACAAAAAACAATAGAAGAGTGAAAAAGTCACAAGATTATCTAAAATACAGATCAACTAGACACAGAAAAAGTATTGACCCATGCATAATAATGAACTCTCAAAAGACCAGGAAAATAGGGTACTTCTCAATCTAATGGAGGCCACCTTCTGTTAACATTATACTTAATTGTGCACGATGAATATTTTCTAATTAAGAACAAAATAAGATCCACTTCTATTCAACAGTGTGCTAGAACACTGAGTAAATTTTCTTTACTCAATGGTGGCATATTTGTTTAGTCAGAATATCCAAATGATTCCACAACATAGGTAAACTATTAAATGAATACATATATATAATGTACAATAACATGTAAAATACAAAACACGAGATAAAATTTAATGAAAGATATGAAAACAAAACTACAAAATGCTGTGGAGAAAAAAATTTAAAACAAGATTAACTGGTAATTATATAAGATATCCATTAATTAGAAGAATCAACATTGTTAATCTGGCAAGTGTACCAATACTGAGCAACAGATTTAAAGCCATCTTAAATACACAGCAGTTCTTTTCATAGAAATTGATGTCTTTGTACTAATAGCCAAAACAATTTGGATAAAGAGCCACAGTTTGGAGAATTTGCACAGCATCATTTCAAGACATTAGAAAGGTACAGAACTCAAGAGTTTTCTATTCATATAAGTATAGATGCATAAATCAGTGGCACTAAATACAGTCTAGATACAGACTCACAGATACAAGCTCAAATGATTTTCAACGAAGGCACCAATGTATTTCAGTAGGAAAAAATATCCTATTCAGCAAATGATGCTAAAACAATTAAATCTACATACCAAAGAAAATGTTGAATTTCAAACTGTATTTGTCACACAAACTAAATAAAAATCAACCAAAATGGATCATAACTGTAATGGCTAAAGTAATAAAATTCTTGGAAGTAAATATAGAAGGAAATCTGGACAATAACTTAGATACATTTTTAGTAGATAGGACACAGAAAGCTGGAGTTAAACAAGAAAAAATACAAAAACCTAGACCATTAAAATGGAAATTTTTCTATGAAATACTATGTTGAAATAAATAGGCAAGCCAAAGATTAGGAAAAAATATTTATATTTAACTGACAACCATCTTATAATCTACAACATATTTTAAAACTCTTACAGAATATTAATAGTAGTATAAGCATACCAACTAAAATGTGGTGAAGGGAGAAGTTAGAACAGAAATATACCAAGAAAAAAATACATGTATAAAAATATCTATGTGTGTGTATATGTGTGTGTGTGTGTGTGTGTGTGTGTGTGTGTGTATGGTTGACCAATAAGAAGATGCAAAAAAAAAAAAGATCAGCATTTCTAGTCATCAGGGTAAATGCAAATTAAAATGAAAATAACACCACCAATGTACTGAATAGCTAAAATTTTTAAAAATATATTGAAGATACCAAGAACCATATGCTAACAAGAATATAAAACAACTAGAACTTATATATTGGTGGTGACAATTAAAAATCACAGTATTTTGAGAAGAGTTTATCATTTTTTAAGTTTAAGTATATACTTAACACATGATATAGAAATTTCAAAAGATCTCACCCCTATGCATTTATTCAAGAGAAAAATATGTCCACGTGGACTTCTGTCCACATACATGTTTGTAGTAGCATAATTCAAATAATCTAAACCTGGAAACAGTCTGAATGCTGTGATCTGATGAGTGGATGAACAAATTGTGATATGTTGATACAAAGGAAATCTGATCATTTAAAAAAGAGTAGCTCTCAATATGGATACCAACATAGACAAACATCATACTAAATGAAAGAAAATATACCAATTATTATATTTATAGAAAATTCTATAAAAGGCAAAGGGACACAACTGGTCAATAAACACCAAGGATGAGGAGCTAAGGGAGAACAGTATTTCTAACATGGAAATAGTTTATTTATTGAGCATGGCAGGGGTTACATTTCTCTGTACACCTGCCAAAACTCACCAAACTCGACATTTAATTGTACAATCAGTGAGTTTTATTATAAGGAAATTATACTTCAGTAGAACAGTTGAAAGGGTGTGTGTTAAGGTCACTTGAAATAATGTGTTTCTGTTTTAGTTACACCATCATCAACTTTACATAAAATATGCTTCATTTGTTTCAGTAGGTTTTCAATTTGGACAGATTTATTTTCCCTCTTATATTGGTTTCTTTTTAACTTACTGTATGCACCCTCCCTTTTGGGAGAGGGAAGCATAAGGAAGATGGACATACTAGCTTATGTTGCTATTTTTCTTATTAGATAACAAAGATAGAAAACACAATATTTCGGTAGGAAAAAATTAATTAGAACTCAATTACATCTTTTTAAAAAATAAAATATTAAACAAAAGTATTTACACTTTTTGTCCAGCAATCCAACCACTAGGAATGAATTCGAAGTATACAATAGGCAAAAGCACAAAATGACATTTGTGTGGGACTCATCTTTGTGTCATTATTTCTGACAGCAAATGGCTGCTGCCTAAATACCTGAGCAGGCCTGTTTGAGTGAGAGTACCTGGATACAATAGAGTATCACATATTGCACACAGGGATAATAAACATTTCCATCTGCTTATATAAAGTAATCTAGAGCAAATTCTTCTCACACAAATCTTTCTGTTGAACCAATCAGTATAGTTCATCTACTTAAGATCAAGAAAAAAAGGTAACATAATTGTTCTTATTGGAATATTATGCAAATAATCTTTAGAGACCCTGAGTAGTTAAGATGATGAATTTATTTACTGAGCATTAAGCCTATATTATGCTATGGCCTTACTATGCTTTATACATGAATATTTAAAAAGTTTTTTTCTTTATCCATTTAATAATAATATAATGTAGTACTGAATAAAAATCAAAATTTAGTCCTGTCATTTTTATAGATGAAAAATGTGAGTATTGAATGGTAAACCATACTTTTGTGCATATATGACTACAACTGCACAACCAGTATGATTCCACATCATGTACAACCAGAAGAGTAAGATATACTGTATTTGTGTATAAGGTGTCAAAGTGCATTCTACTGTCATGTATAACTAATTAGAGCAAATTTTAAAAAATTCTTTTGTAACATTTTTATTTAAAAATCTTGTCTAGAATAAATCAACTTGCCTTAATAAAATATGTATCATAAAAATGATTCATTACTCCCAAAGTGCATAGCTTTTAACATTAGGAAGCTGATGTCTTTAAACTCAATATTTGGATATCATTTCTAATATCTATTTTATGTATATGATGGGATCCTTCAAAGAATTAAAAAGTGTAACCTGTAGAATGAAGGCAAGGTGTAAATCTGAGTTTATGAACTTTTATTATGTAGAAAATTCTACCAGTGGACAGAAGAAAGGCAACATAAAACACTGCTGACTTTTAGGGTAAGATTCATTTGTTTCAGCATGTTTTCAAGTTTTTATGTATTAATTTTTCCCCTAGTTTAGTTTCTTCTTAAGTTAGTGGATTCATTCTTCCTCTTGGGAGAGGAAAGGGATAAGAAAGATAGGTGTATTAGCTTATTTTACTATTTTTCTTTCAAATTAGGTAACACATGTACAAGACCCAATATCCTGGAGAGTAAAGGAATGAATTAGAATACAACTACACATCTTTCTAAAAACCAAAATATAAAACTCAAAATCCTCCTGAATCCTGATTCTGTCACATCTTAGCTGTATGAATTTGGCAGATTAATTTCATGTCACATCTATTTTTCTTATCTACTTCATGAGAAACTTTATAGCTATATTTAGAGATTTAAACAAAATGATGTACACATAGAATTCATTTCAGTTACGAACTTCACTGTACAACTCAAAATAATTTATAATAATGTTCTTATTCCAATAATATGGCAGTATGTAATCTGGCTGATTTTATGTCTAACATTTTCCCAAGGTTCTGTTTAATTTTCTGGGGATTTGTACTGTACCAAATCATTAAGAAAAGGATTTTATCAGATGCTTGGTTGTCCTTGATGCCCCTTCTACACTTAGGCTACATTGCTCTTTCTATTCCTCTCATTATATTCATTTAATTCATTATCTCCTGTCATATTGCAACGGTAAAGATCTATATCAAGATCCCTTCCCATCACCTAAATATATCATTCACTCATTTTTGTATTAGATCTATATACCTACATCTATATCTATACCTATAGATAGGGATTTAAAAGTCTATAAAATAACTACAAGACTCTTCTACTCTTAGATTTTAAAAAATTTATATGGATCACTGTTGATCCCCCAGGTACATCCCATAGCACAGAAAAGATAACTCTTTCTCTAGTGGCAAAATAATAGATGTCTATTGTCTCATCTTTTAACCCACTAGTTATTTTTCTATCACAGCCACAATCTTAGGGAGTTGAGATGGAGTGGAGTGGAGGAAGATAGAAAAGCTGTGTCCCCTCATGTTGTTTTATCCAACCTTTTCTGTCAGTACCATGATTATATCTTCATCTGATGTGCTTATACTTTAAAAAAATATATTTTCCTCTAATTTCTCTACTGTCATATACTTTTTGAGGCAATGTCCATGAAACACTGCAGATGTTTCATATTAAAAAGATGGAAAGTTAAACTTTAAAATGACCTTACAGCACATAAAATATGTTCTTTAAATGATATTGTACTTATTTTTCCATTTTAAACACCTCTTCTTGCCACACACAACTCTGTTTAAAATACTTTGATTAGATAGGCATTACTGCCTGAAGTTCTTCCATTTCTTTGTAGCACAACAGGTGTCCATAAACTTTTCTTCAGTGCTACATTTTTCTTGCTGTATATCTTATCTTTACTGCATTAGTAATTCTGAGAATTCATTTCAGTACAGAACTGTGTCTTTATTCAACGAACCTATGATTCAAAATGTTTAGGGGCTTCCATCTCCCAACAAAGACAGAGCAGCCTGGTTACTTGCTCTAAAAAGAAAATGTGTCTTATCAGTAGTCCTAATGTCTTAATGCCTGTAGGCTGTGTGCAGCTGAGAGCAAAATGGCCTTCCCCTTTATACTTAGAGCATTTTATCACCAAGTTAGAACCTGTATTTCTAACAGATTGATCAGTATTTCTGGTGTACATTTGTGGGAATCTAATCTGGCACATATTTGCCATAGATTTGTATTTAATTAAAGAATTTGAATGAAAAATATATAAACATAAGAAAATGGATGGGGATGTAACATTTAGCCATAGGCCTCCAATTATTGTTCACAGAAGAACATTAACATCCTAATTAATGTGTTTTTAAAGTATCACAAATGGCATAATGAATTCTGGTATGTATAATTATAATGCATCAATGAATAATAAAATAAATAAATAGATAGATAGATAGATAAAAGTATCTTGAAAAACAATAGCAGTACCACATTAATTCATGGAATGAGAGCTTAGCCAATATGCCTCAGAGTTTCAAACAAATATCTGTAATCAAAATTTGCTCTCTACTTACTGTTTTCTTTTACACCTAATTTGAATTGTGTACTTTCTCCTATCTCAAGGGGGAAGGAAGGTGATATAGTGGTAACCCTGCTAGCACTTTTTGGTAACCCAGTGAGCACAGAGTGACATTCTGCTGTATTAAATATGATGTTTTTGCAATTGGGATTGTGGTTTGCTAAGGACATTTTTGACACTGTGGATTATGTGTGGGGCATCAACTCAGTCCCCAGGATACTGTAAAATTAATACTTTTTTCAAAAAACACCTGGACACAGAAGCCAATTTGTGTGAGCACTGCATTTTTATATTTTTCTATGTTATTTTTGTCTTTGCTATAAATAACATCACTAATAAATGGCAGATTCATAGTTTAAAGAGATGGGGTTTTTTGTATTTATCTGATGCATTTTTATAAGAAACTTCAAAACATAAGGAAATAACAACATAATTACATCTTGCTTTACATATAAGGTAAGAATGATTTCTTCAGTACCTTTACTCTGTAAAAATTTCTTAGTATTCTCTGATAGAAAATCTAAGGGCAAATATAAAGTAACATAATTATTTTAAGGAAGAAATTAAGAAAATGATTTTAATAAATAAAAATTTGCTTTAAAACAAGCTATAATACTTTCTAAAGTGAATCACAGTATATTTTACTAAGTAAGGCAAGGGAACTTCAAAAAGTCATTTAAAATGAGATTAAGACATTTTGATTTCTAACTAGGATTTTCTTTCTTTCTTAGTTTCTGCAATATTTCATCCAATTCTCTGCCATGTATCACAAAGGGTTCCTAACATATCATGAAGGGTTAGTATTTTAAATAGGTATTCAAGGATTTCTGCTCATTAACTCTTCATATTGACTCAGTTTTTGCTCAAGTCCTATTTAATATATATTCTGAACACTTATGATAAAACCAACATCAGTGACTCAATGTGTAGATTTCTAAATGAGAAACTGAATTCTCTTAATCTAAATTGCAAATTTTAAAAAAGATCCTAGAAGTATGAGTAATATTTTCTAATCAGTTTGATCCTGACCTAGGTGTGTATGCTGAGCAGACAGATACTTTTTATAAACTATCTGGACAAAATCCTAGTCTATCTGAATACTGGAAAAAGCAGTTCTGAGTACACTCATTCTTTTCATAAAAGGACAAGGACTAGCAGGCCATAGAGATGCAATCCATTTAATTCATTTAAATTCTAATGATTGCTAGATTATTCTTAACATCATTAAACTTAAATTTAATCTAAACCATTTGAAATCTGATTTCCAGTTTCTTAATATTATCCAATTTAAAGGAGCCCTACATAAAAGCAAATTACCTATGTAACAAATACTTATGTAGCACTTGCTGTATGATACATATTGCTTGATCCACAGCTTATTTAAAACATTTTATATATTAGTTGTTTGGGTTTACCCCCCAAAGAAAACATAATGCTGAATTGGAAACAAACTTACAAGATCTCAGAAGATTAAATAAATACAATTTATTTCAGGTTCATAGTATTATAGGTGGGCTTGCTGATATTGGCCAGACTCAGATTGTTTTAGCTGAACCAGGCTGGATTCAAGATTTTTGGTTATTTTTTACCTCCACATAGCTTTATTTGTAAGATTAATGTCTACCTGGGGCAATTCTTCTCATGGAGAAATCTTGGTGCACACTTGCCATGCCTCTTAAGGCCTTAGATCAAGACTAGCACAATTCGTCATTTTCACATTCCATTAAAGCCACATAGTGAGCCTGAAATCAATAGAATGGAAAAGTCTAGTCTACCAACCAGGAATTGTAGCAAGGGGAAGTAGGGAGGAATAGGCAGAGTTGTGATAAAATAATGCAATCCATCACACCTGGAAATGATTCCACCAGATCTCAGGGAAAAAGACACTTGAATAATCTCACTGTCTAGGGAAGATACAGATATGCTAAGAACAGACGTAGGCAATAATGCTCTGTAAGTCTGTGTTTCAAATTAAAAATCACCTAGGAAGATTTTGTTTGTTTTAATCTCAAGTCTCAGGCTTATTCCCAAAGATTTGCATTTAATTGCTCTATGCAATCACCAGTATTGTTAAAAAACTTTCAGGATAATTGTAAAATGTCACCAGATTGTGAATATCACCAAAATATACTTTCACTATATGCTTGTATTAGTAACATCTTCTTGTCTCAGAGGTTTGAACTCTCGGACACTGTTTAGAAAGCCAATTCAATCAGATAAAGGTAGTTTTGATGAAATCAGCTATTCCTTCTCTTATAGCCAATTACTTCCTTTAAGCTCTAGTTACTAGTTTGACTAAAATCTAAAAAGTTTGGATGATGAACCCCATTATCTGGCAATTAAGTAGACACCGAATATGCAAATATTCTTCTGGTATCTGAGTAAACAGAGTTGCTTTGTGATCAGCAACTGGGCAAAGGTGTCAGGAAGGAAAGGGTGCACTAGCCATTGTCTTTCTGTATTGGACTCTCTTCTCAGTGTTCCTGGTGCCCCCCACTGTCATTGGACCACTTCATGGTCATTTCCCATGGCCTTAAGCACTTAAATCATGACCCCATTTTTGACTCAAGACCTTGTTAGCTTTTACTGTCAATATATTTACTCCATAATACTCTTGAGTATAGCTGCATTATCAGAGAAAGTATAGACCAAAATAGAGAAAATTTACACTAGGAGTTATTTCTCAGAATTTCTCATACTTGATTTCTTTATGTTCAGTTTATAATTTGTTCAATAATGTACTTTTGAAACTTTTTCTGCTTTCCTACTTGAAATAAATTTAATGTTTCTTTTTGCAACCAATCTACTATATTGGAATTCTGCTATACCTTTCTCTTTGTAACATTCGTTTATTGTACCAACTTATCTTTATCCAATGTTTTAAATAACACTTGCATTCAACAAAAGTCCTAAAGGATTTAACAAAAATGACTATGGGAGGGGCTGGGATTGTGGCGCAGTGGCAGCGTGCTTGCCTAGCATGCATGAGGCACTGGGTTCGATCCTCAGCACCACATAAAAATAAAACAAATAAAGATATTCTGTTCACCTACAACTAAAAAATAAATAAATTAAAAAAAAATGACTATGGGAATTAGAAATTATAAGAGTTTAATTACATTAAAAATTATATTAAATTACATATATTTTATCATGTTTTATATTTAATATAATTTTAATATAATTATAATACATTATATTATATGTAATTAATTATACATTATATTATATTAAAATTATAACATGAGAGTTTAAGGTCTGAGATATTTCTTGGGAAGAGAAAGAGTTGGGATATTCACCTTATAAGTTTATGGAACATATAGGACTACACATACTAATAATAGGGAGAAAAATTCTGAGATGTTCTAAATTTAATTACAAGAGCCAATGGATGGAAAATAGGAGAAACAGGGTAAGATAATCATTTAACTGCTACAGGCCCAAAACAACAAATGATCCTTTCATATTCCTAAATTTATGTTCAAGATTTAACTCAAATCCCATCATTACCACTTGGGTGCCATCACATTTTCTTTAAAAACAATGTCTTTTGCATAGAAGAAATATTTGTGTCTGTTTCTGCTGTTCTTGCAAGTGTGACTTAGTGATCATTTTCACAGCTACTGATGTTTTAAAGAATGATGACTCTCCTTTTGCAATACACTTGACTGAAGGTTTAATGCCAAGTTTACCGACACTCATAGCTTGTTACATTACACATTCAGGTTTAGTCTTTATTCCTTAGGGACCCTTCTTATTATAGGCTTGCTGGATTTGGGAAGGCTATAACTTCAATCACAGGTTTTCTTTTGGTGACTCTTGTCTTTTCTTGCTAAGGGACTTCGGTTAAATCTCAAAACAGAAATGAATGTATTCTCTATTCTTTTGCCTCCAAAAGGCAAATGATATTAACACTTGTACTTGCTTGGGGTTTTCTGTTTGTTTTACTTGTGTGTTAATTTCTCCCCAGATATTTGCTCTGCATTTCAAGGGAAATGGAGAAAATACTCCCTAGAGCAGATGTTCACTGCATGTCTTTTAATTATATAACTAAAGATAGCAGCTGGGCACAGTGGCATATGCCTGTAATCCCAGTGGCTTGGGAGGCTGAGACAGGAAGATTGCTAGTTCAAAGCCCACCTCAGCAACTTAGCAAGGACCTAAGCAACTCAGCGAGACTCTGTATCTAAATAAAATACAAAAAAAGGTCTGGAGATGTGGCTCAGTAGTTAAGTGCCCCTGAGTTTGATCCCTGATATAAAAAAAAAAAAAAAAAAAAAGACAGCTTTCCACTGGAAAGATTCCTTTTGAATCTTGGAAATGGGAAAGGAGCATAAGGAGCATAAGGTGAGTATATCTAGTATTTAGAGAAGATAGATAGTATCTAGTGAAGTGAGATGCTATGAGAGCCCATAAGCCATTTTGGATATCTAATCTCCTGTCTTTACTGTAATATAAGCAGATACTTCATTGGATTATTTTTATAAATTGTGAATGAAGATTCAGCACACCTTATTGGTATAGTATGTATTATAAACAAAACCAAACTTGGGTAGGATCAGAGTTTCTCCATAAATACAATCATATATTTTATCCTATTACCTGAGGAGAACTTTCATTGCTCAAGCTCCAGCTCCTATACAATACAGCTTCCCTTACAATCTATTTCTTATACTGTTAACTATACCTGAGATCAAAAAAGGCCTTGCCCTTTTTATGAACTGGAGGATGAAGGCTTGGGAAATGTGTCCACATTCTAGCAACTACTTACTGAGCCCTTCACCAACTTAGGAATCTCCAGGGCTCTTTTCAGAGAGGTGCTCTGACCAGCCTTTGGCAAAAGACTCTAGGACCTAGGAAAAACTACAAATAGAGGCCCATGTGGCCAAAAATTTTGAAACAAGCTAAAGAAACCATTACATATGGTTTACACTACATGTGTCCTATCTTACCTTGACAAATACATCTTTATAACAACCTGGAAGGCTCAATTTGAATGGGAAGTTTGTATTTCCACAATGCTATGGAAAGAGCCAGACCTGGGACAGGGTTTTTGATAGAATTCTGGAACTGTTAACACCCAAAAGACAGTCCAGGAGGGGAAGAAGTATGGGCTCAAGGTAGGCCCACTTGAGGCTCCTGACGGAGCTGTAGTCAGAGGGGAGTCACAGCAGGACCAGAGAGGAGATCTAAGGACAGAACTGGATAATTGGCAGAGAGAAGGGTGAGGGTATAGTTTGGGATCTCTGCAGAAATTTGGGAAAGAATTGTAGTTCCTGATTGTTTGATATTTAGGATTTTCCTGAATAGTCACATAAAATATGTGTAAGGACTCTCTCTGATGTGTGTTCATCAGATTCCATCTCCCATTATCCTCAGTTTTGCCCCTCTAAGATTTAATTCACTGTAATTCCTAGTTACTCAGATTTGGGCACCAAGTTCCCAGATGAGACCATCATCAAGGAAGTTTGAAATTGGAGCCAAAAACGTTTATGTAGAGTTGCCAGCATTAGGTGATGCTAAGTTAGTTAATCAGAGCCCAGACAGATATATTTGTTGTAGTGACAATTGGAATAAGGAATAAATGAGTAATAGGATATCTAAAGGTATATTTAATAGGTATTTGATACAGTTCAAACATTGGGTCTCTGATTATCATACCTTCCATTATATTTTTTGTGACAAACTAAGGAGGGAAGGTTCAAACCAAGTGGTTCACAAATGAACAAAGAGGTCAAAATGGTACCAGGTTCAACTTTCAAATACTTATAGTCAGAAAGTTAGTGACATAAACAATAGCCTTCATTGCTACAACTGATCACCAGGCCATATTCGGTAGTTATTATCCAACACCAAAACCAGAATACACTCATCCTCAGCCAACATTTCAATAGGTTTGCTTTGGAGGTCTGGTGGAGATTCTTGTTGAATCTCACTTCTGATGAATCTGAGCCCATAGTTGCTTTGCCTTTATTGGTCTATGGTTATAGCAATTATCTGATGAAAACTGTCACTGGTATAAAAGTTCAAAGAGCTATCAAGAATAGCACTGGGTTGCAGACATATCTTTTTCTATCCCCATTCTGTAGCAGCAACCCAAGTTCCTCGTGTTGATTAGGATCTACTACTTCTGCTGTTAAAGACATTCCATTGTGTGTTTACTTGTCTGCTGGATAAGAAGGAAAGTGGTCAAGATCAGTGGGACTCTAACCATCCTTTGATAAAAACCTTTGATAAACAACTTAAGACACTAGATCAATAATTTTATGCCAAAGATAATGGGGATGTGAAACAAAATTTCTCAAACAGATCACTGAAAGTGAAGGTGATGAGAGCAGTCTACTTTCATCCCTTAATCTTTAGACCTGTGTTTTCTAGTTTTTAGAGATATGGAATCATACATATGTCAGCCCTTGGTCTAGTGTATATAATACAACCTGAGAAGTAGAACCCTAACTACATGATATTTTGCACAAGATAATAGCTAAGTCTTTCAAAACCAATTCTAACCTTCTATTATGCCAGTTCTTCTTGTTGATAGAGAATAAGGTAACAAAATTGGATCTCAGAGTCATATACTGTCATATGTTACAGTGGCAATAGCTAAATGAGTCTTGGTGAGAGGAATTCTGCCACCATAGCCACTCCACTCATTTTGTTACACCAACACTGGGTTGAATAAAGAGAGAAACTAATGAACATTCACAGCTTGCTTAATTTCTGAGAGTCCACTTTGCTATGAATACTTTCTGGGTGGGCATTATTATGAAACACAAAAGTCCAAATACATCTTCCCTAATGCCTCTTGTCTAACATTCTCTAGTTTTTCTTCTTGTGTGTCTCTAATCAACAGCCAAGTCTTTCACTACTAATTGCAAATCTGTTTTCTTGCCCGTTAGTAAGTAAAGCTTTAGTGAGAGTCAACCATTTTCAGCTAACACCAAGTTCAAGGACTCATCTGAAATGCAGAATTCCTTCTTCTTCCATGAATGGTTATAAGAAAAATTTAATGCCACCATAAGTAAAAGTTTAGAAAGAGACATCTGTGTAATGAAGGTTAGCTATATGTGAGTGTGGCCCTATTCATGAAATTTACTTGTGCCTTCTCAACAAGCTCAAATATACCTTTTCCATAGAATTATGGCTGTCAGAGTGTCTGCCAAACCCTATAACTTTCTGGATTTCAAAATTCATTTTATTATGGTCATCTCAAGCAACTTAATCACTCTGTGTCTCATTATCAAATTCTCTCAGTCTCTGTGAGGGTTTAATAATACTCTACTAGTTGCATATAGCATGACCCATGCTGTAACTCTATTTTCAGTCCCACCAATGACCAAACAGCATCATTTTCCAATGAGAATCCTAGTATCATTGGATCATACAATTTTAGAGACGTAGAGATAGAGATATATAACTTTACATTTCTTTATGTATTATAAGGTATATGAATTTACATACAATAAATATATACATTAAATATATTTATATGTGTAACGTATACTTATATAAAAAATAATATGCTTATATATGCGTTTCCAAGATAAGTTATATAAACACACACACACACACACAGAGGTTACCTAAAAAATCTAAAATAACTAAGTAAAAGCTACACATTTTTGGTAGTGGAAAAAAATGTGGCAAAGTATAAATAGTTTTTTCTCTACCTTAGAAAGTCTGCCTCAGCATTTAGATTATTTGACCTTAAAAATTCACTGATACAGTAGATCCTTGAATTTTCATGGGCTTAATTCCTGCTTTTGAGCACATATATTTTATTGGGACATCTGGAACAATTTTCTTATCCTTCTTAGCAGGTTTATCTAGTACACTGTTATCACTGTAGTGAATTGATCAATTGATATCCCTACACACTATATTATAACAAAAGAAAGATATTTGGCATATCAATGGTGCAGAACAGGGATTGGGTAATATTCTCTCTTTTTGCACAAGAAAAATGCTCTGATTTTTACCATTGATGAAGAATAAGAAGGAAATTTTTGCTAGATTGATGACCTCATAGGACATGCCAGAGCCTTTAATAATCTACTCAAATAAAAATCCAACATGGCAGCTGGAATTGAGGCCACCAACTGGCTAAATTTATGGTTGTCAATCTTCATTGACCATTTTCTATCTAATTTTTTGGAAGAACTATACAGGTTGACTAAATAATGATATGAAAATCCCTGGCATTTCTTCCCAGAAGACATTATTGCTTCTGAATTTTATTTTGACAGAAGCAGAATAGTTTCCAGTATTTTCTGAGACCTCCACTTGGCATTTCACACTATCATATCTCTTATTTCTGTAGTCAGGAAGCCAAAAGTGATTATTTTGGCAGCTGCTGGGTATATCAACTCCAAATACACTTTGTAAAAAAGTAATAATCACAAAATGTGTCCATGAATGCTATTAGATATGCTGAGATATACTTTCTCAAAAATTTATTTCTACATTGTGTCCATATTTTTTATTTTAATTGGTATCACATAATGGAGTTGTGGATTTGTAGGTATCAATAACAGATCAAATAGACTTGACAAATTGCACAGGTCTTGTGGGGAAAAGATATGGGAATTTTTATTGTGTATATTTCTATAGTATTTCAGGGTCTCTCCTCAAGCCCATCATGTTTCTTCAATCAAGAGGCTCTGGGCTTATGAATTTAATTTGTTCCAGTGTGGACAAGAGACCATAATTTTTCATTGCATCAAGATATTTAGTTTCCTATTAACCAGTTTTTGAGTTTCTATTACTCAATAACATCCAAGTTTCTTAACTCAAGGAACACCACTTAATTAATTAACATCAAAGCCTCCAAATGATCAAGCCTTCTTAATTGCCCCTTGACATTGCTTTCCATTAAAATAATTATATTCAGTTTGCCCCCCACATTTAAATGTTGCAATTTGGTCACTGCCATTTTGTAATTTCATCATTTCATGGGTACTAGAGAGTTCTGCTCCATAGCAATGAATTCTACCATCAATTCCAGTTTACAAAAAGCAGCTACATAAGTTTATCAAATAATATAGTGCCACTCTTCACAAGTGTATGTCTTATTACCTTAGTAAAAGAATCATCCTTTAGGCCCTATAGAGGAAAAAAGTAAGGTAGTAGGTTTTTCTGGCATTACATTGGCAATCTATTCTGACACTTCTAACTCCCTAAACTTCTGCCACATCCCCAATACTATATCAAAAATATTTTGTCATTTCTCTGATATCAGTAAAGAGCATCATCATGCCTAAGATTCAGGGAGCCATCACAACAGGCTCTGGACAGGTGATCTTGATAAAATATTAAATATTGTAATGGATGATTTGCTCCATGTCAACAGATTCCCACCATCCAGATTCGTCTTCTGTCTTCAGTTTCAAATCTTTGAAGGTCCACTCTATTTTCTGTTATTCTATTTCCTAATAAACTGCCTTAACCAAGTTTTGTAATTCATTTGGCTTTAAGACATTTCCTCCTGGATTGTCCTAATCTGATAGGATGAGAGACATGACTGATTATTACCTAGTGTTGATGGTATTTAGCAAGAAAGAAAAAGAATAAGATCAATGTTATCTTACAAGTCACCTAGCACCAAGAGTAGAGAGCTTTCACTCTTTACAAAACCATTAGAGGAAGTTTTGACAACCCTGTCAGTTCAGGTAAATCTAAGTTTCTACTTTTTGTCTCATCAACCCCTGTGTTCCCATGCTAGGCCTCAGAGTTCTGCTGTTTTCCAATCAGGGTCATAACTTTGATATTAGAAATAATTGAAATTGGGCAGTCCATCTCCTTTGCAGTTTGCCACCTTTGCAACTGAATATTGGGCATGATTTTCAGCCATTTCCCTTGGAGCAACTAAAGTTGGGTCCTTAAAAGTCATCGCAAAAGCTTTCTGGCTTCTTGAGTTAGCAGTTGACAGCATTTTGCTTATCATTTTCTTTTTGTAATATTTCTAACATATTTTAAAAAAACTAAAATACTCTGCAATTCTTAAAATGCATTTAAATTACATAAACCCCATAGCCACAACAATTTCCCATATTTACCTTTCATATGCCTTAGACTCCAGTGGAACACTTATTTTTAAATGCTCTCATATCACTTTATGTATTTGTCTAGGTTCATCTAGGCTGCAATTACAGAATGACTGAAATTGGATAATTTACAAACAACAGCAATGTATTGTTTACAGTTCAAGAAGCTGAGAGATACGAAGTTAAAGCACCAGTAAATTCAGTGTCTGATGAATGTTGTGTTCAGTACTTCCTCAGGGCCCCTTTTATAAGGACACCAATCTTGTTCATGTGTACGAGCTATCTTGACCTAACCACCTCCTACAAATCCCACGTCTTACTACTTCTGCTCCATAGATTGAATTTCAACATATGAATTTGGAGGAACACAAGCACTCAGACCATAACAGTATTTTAGTTCATTTTTTTTATCTTTTATGATAGGCAGATATGTTGACCAGAAGTATAATTCTCCTAATTTTTCTTCATCTTTCAGAATTTCCATAATTAAATTTTATTTTTATTCATATAAACTTTAGAATCAGCAGGCTAGCTCCAAGATGTCTACTTTACCTTTATATTGGAAATGTAGGATATTTGTAAGTAAAATTTCTATATTTAAGATGTTAAATATTACTATCAGAGAAGATGCATATCTTTTTTTTCTTTTTAAAAATATAGAGCTAAATAAGTAAATATCCAAGTATTTATGTGTGAGAATTAAAGGAGAAGTGTGTGGACTACTTTTTTAAATAAAATATTTTTTCTTATTCACTTCCTTATATTTATTTTATGCTCATCCACTTTTAATTTGTAATGGTTCTTTTGGACTTTTCAAGTATGCAGTCATTTCATATACAGTAATAATAATCTTTTATCATCATTTATGACGTTTTATTTTCTTCTCTTGTCTAGTGATTTAATCTGGCCTCTCCAAAACAATGTAGAATTATATTTTTAACAGTCTTATCTGGACTTAACTGAGAAAATTGTTAGTAATTCTTTATAAAGCATGATAGTTTTTAAAAACATATTAATGTTGTGATACTTTCAGACAACCTCTCATAGAAATACAGAGTAATGTGGTTTTACATCTTCATTTTCCATACATTTTTATAAAACCCCCAAAGTAGATATCAATTCTTCTTCAGATTCTCAATTTTTATTGTTTATGCTTTTCATTTACATAACTCATTAAGAAAAATTAAGTACAGAAGACCAGCTCAAAACTTCAACAGGGAAATAAATTATGAAAAGAAATGCGAGAGAGAACCTAAGAGTTCCTAAATTTTTCAAGGTACAATGAAGACAGTGGGAATAAAGTAAAGGACAAACAAATTACATTGATGAGGGGAAAAAATTTGTAGTTAAATTATAGCAAGATTAATAAAAGCCCTTTATTATCAGTAATCTCATCATTGATCAGAATACTTATAGAAAAACTATTCACAGGTATTATGCCTGAAGAAGATTAATTTTACAAAATGTTTCCAGAAGAAGTCTGAAAATATGTAAAGAAAAATTAGACAATGCATCATTAAAAATAATCCAATTGGACAACAGGACACTAGACAGACCAGCATGAGACTGCAAAGTGGGTGCCCAGGGAGCTGAGGATCAAAATATCATAAATGGCAAATATTTTTGAAAGGCTGTATAAGGAGCATTAACTTTCAGGTAAAATAGGAAAAGGAGAAACACTGCATATGGTTCCACCTGTTCATAAGCACAATAGAGGAGAATAGTGCTGTGTTTTTAATCACAAGGAAATGGAAAAAGTGTGAAAGAAAAAGAAGAAAACACTAAAATCTACTTGGAGTTAATTGATGATAACATCAGTGTCATGAGGCTGGAATTCAAAGAAAAAGCAAACCTTGACAAGAACCAGGAAACTAAAGCTAAGGAACTAGGAAGAAAGAAAACCAGGGTTCTAACTGTTGATTAAGATGAGGAGAAGTGAGACCTGCTGACAGGTAATAAGTAGGGTTGGAAGGTTGATTTGGTGAACACAGAAATGTTAGGCACACAGTTTTGAAGAGAAACTTATTGGCCTAAATTGTAGTACATGGATAACTTATAGTGAATAAGAAAGGATTGTGTTTAAAGAAATTGACTAAGTTTTAGGAATCTTAGATGGATCCAAGACAGGAGAAAGAGAAGTAGGTAAGGTTTTATATAAGTAAAGATGGATAAAAATGACCTTCAGAAGTAGAATGAAAAAAAAATCAAGAAGAAACAAATATCAACAGAGAAACTGAGAGTTCAAAAGAGAGAAGTTTTTAAAATGAGAAGAAGATTTCAGAAGACAAAATACATGTTATGAAATGGAGAAAGAAGATGCAAAGAGGAAAATAATTGTATCTGGAAAAGAAAAAATAATTCTATGCATGTCAGTTTTTCAGGAGTGATGGATGAACAGAAGCAACTGTGAAATCAGCATAATGCATGATTGAAATCCCTAAAAGGTGCTGAGGTAGAAAAGTGGGAGGATATGATGGCTAGTTTTATGTGAGTTAATTCTTTTTGTGTCAATTTGGCTTGGTTAAGGTGGCCAATTATTTAGTCAACACCAGTATAAGATTTATAGTAAAAGTTGTTTTACTATAAATTGTTGTTGTAATCAATCAACATGTAAATCAGTAGACTTTGAGGAAAGTAGATGAACCCTTCATGATATGGGTAGGCTTAATCTAAGCAGCTGAAAATATCATGAGAAAGACTGAGGTCTCCCTAAGTGGATAGAATTCTGCGTGTATGTTGCTTTCAGATTCCAGATGATAACATCAATTTTCACCTAAACTTTTAGCCTACAGTTCTAGCCTATAAATTTCAGACTTGTGATCCCCCATGATAACAGCAATAAGATGATAACTGAAATAAGTTTTTACCAGGAGTTGTTTACCAGGTGTTGTATTCTCTGCTCTTGTGTTCTAGCATGAGAGAATTTCAAGGAAGATGAGATTTAGTAAAAGTGTAGCAAAGTTTATTAGACACCCTCATGGGAGGAAGAGGTTCCCTAGAGAGGACAGCCACAACTCACTTCTTTGTGAGCTCAGTTTTAATAAGGTTGAAGGGGAAATTTCTTGAGAGGCCTGGCATGCACTACTTCTGAACTTCTGACTGACAGTAGGGTTGTATCAGGTTTTTAAGTCCCTACTGTGCATGTTTCTACCAAAAAGCAACACTTGGTCATTTTGGTTTGTTGCTCAGGTTACAAAGGTCCCTTTATCTGGGACTGGCTTCGTCAAGGTAACTTGTTTTATTTTTGTCGGCAGAGGATTTTTCAGACATGCATTCCTCAACCTAAAGAAGGAAGATCTGGAAATAACAAGCTTATTAGTAAAGGGTTGTAGTATACTGCTATTTTTTTAAATCACAGATCAGTCAGAATGGATTGTGTAAGCTTCTTTAAAGAAATACACACTGAGAATGAACACACAGCCTCAATCTATAGAACTGACCTTTAAACTCCATGTTCTTACTGCTCATGTCTACCTGCTACCTAATACACATATTTCATGAGCTAATTCCATAATATAAATCTCTATAACCACCCCCACACCCAATTGGCTCTGTTTCCTTGGAGAACGTGAATAAATCCAGGGGAATATGAACAATAAGGCATATATTCACAGTTCTTTTACCAACATGTGGATCCTTAGAACACATCAATCTTTGAAAGGTAACACAAACTAAAGATTTGAAAACATTTATTCCACTTATTTTTAGACATCAGATACAACAAAATAATTACCACAACTGTAGTTTTAGGGTGATGTTTCCCTCTGTTAGACACATTCCCTTATTTTTAGTTGATACCAAACACAAACTTTAATATTCTCAGCCAACAGAACTCTGAAAAACATGTTTTCCATTGGTACTTCAATTACATTCTTATCTAACTTCACATTTCAGAGTAGTTATATGTGGTAAAGGTTGTCAATGATATAACTTGACAGAAAGAAGGTAGCTTGGTTTTCTTTTATTAAAAAAGTTAACTAGTCCATATTTGGAAGAACCAATAGAATGCTTCTTATTTTAATAACTGAAATTTTCCTATTTATGACTTCACTTCATACCATTTGTAATTTCCTCACTAAAAAACATTTTGAATGCCTAGTATCCTAAAGTGTGTTTCTTATTTTGTTTGTCACCTCTGGGGACAAAAAAAGACACATACCCTAATCAAGAAATATATTCAATAATATTAAATAATATAGTTAATCCAGCCATAAGTCTGTGATGTTGAATAATTTTTTATTCCCACTCCAAAATAGATATGGTTTATAAAATGTTCAGAGCTAAACAAATGAAAAAGTACACATAAACTATAATTACAAATTTTGTATCATTAAAATGAACCAGTCCAACAGAATTTGATGGCATTAGAAAGATTAGATTGTCATTACCATTTCATGAAGAAGCCTAACAATAAGCATACTAAGCACAATAAGCATAAAGTAAATAAGAAATCTATTTGCATTATTTTAAAATATTTATTAGCAAAAATTAAGAAAGATAAATTTAAAAGATTTCTTTAAAAGCATTCATTAATCTGTTGTTTCATAGAATGTATACTTTATACAACCCACAAAATTCAAGGATAATTATTATATTGACCTTGAATATAATTAATATTATGTGTATAAAATAAGAGTTTAAAAATTTCACATTGTAATAGCATTTTTCTTGCAATTCTAAATAACGGTTGTTTATAAATTAGAACTAACGTCTAAGTTTAGGTAGTACCTCTTCTGTGTCAGATACTCTTTAAAAAATTTATAGATAGTAAATTCAATTATTCTTCATTAAAGTCCTATAAAGTAAATTTTTTTCTTCATTAAACATAAGGAAACTGAAAAACAGAAAGATTAAATAACACAAGGAGATACAGTCAGGAAGTAGCAAAACCAGATTTAACCTTCTGACTTTCTTAATTATTACACTGCATTGCCCCCAATATCAACTCTGCAAAATTTCATAGTAACAACCAAGGATAGGGAGCCTCAGGGAATCATCTGAACTAAATACACACTCTCTGCACATGCCAATTTGCTACACCCTCCTACCAACTTCATGAACTAAATATAATTGAAGAAATGGAAGCTTGATAAACTTAGATAATTTCCCAAGATCAAAGAGCTAGAAAATAGTAAATCCTCTACCCAAGTCCATGACCTTTATAATTTCTAGTAAGAAGCAATGAAGTTATACTTCTTGAGCATCTGTTGTGTACAGAACTCTGCACTACTTATTAACCATATACTGTCCAACATGATGCTTATCGAGGGTCTGACCATGTATAAAGAAACCATATACACATATAAAAATAGACAATATTGCAGATTATTTATCTACACTAGAAAAATCTCAGTAGTAAAATGATATTTTAAAGACAGAACAACTCAGTCTGATGGTTAACTAAGGTCACAGAAATGCATAGTGACTGAACAAGCATGACTGGTATCCCAAGACTATTGACTTTTCACATGCTTCCTCTCCCGGTGGAATGGTATAAGTAATGAAGTGAAGTTCTAGGAATTCAGAAGAGAAAGAAAATATGTTGGGATCAAATAGTGGCTTAGTATTTATTTAAGTTCTTATTCCTCAAATTTAATTAATTGCAGTTAATTCATTAGAAGAAACAAGGATTGTATTTATTTAAAAGCAAATATGAAAATAAATGCATTTGTTTCATAATTGTGTAGATGGAATTGATTTTACTGCACTGCTGTGTTCATAACAGTTGACCATTTTTAATATGTATAGAGACAGAATAAACATATATTGTGTGTGCAAATTTGTAAAAAGTCAGAGAATTAGATGTTTGAATTGATGGCAGTCAAACATGACAACTTTGGAAGTGATTCTTTGTTAAGATTCTACAATAATAAGATTTTCAGAGTTCTTGCAGAATCTCTGTTAAATAATGGTTTGGACAGCTCAACAACAGAACTTCATTCTGTTTAGCTATAATTTTTCTCCCCAAACCATCTGGGCTGGCAGGTGTTCATCATCAGATCTGGGTTGCTATGAGACTGGAACTTGCTAATGCTAATGAGGTACAGACACAGAAACCTAAATTTTGCTCATTTAAAGCAACTTTATATTTGCTACTGCTTGAAGTATCAGAAACACCTTATGACTTTTCAAAATGCAAAATTTGTAATTAAAGATTCCCAAAGAAGACATTCTAGTGATCATAAATGATAGAATAAATTGATGGGAATGTATGTTTATTTTCCTTTTAAACACTGTATGAATCTTGATGGATTTTCTCTTTCTTGGTGGAGGGCAAGTCTATGGTCTCTGTATAATTTTAAGGGGAAAGGGCAGGAGAAGAAGGAAAGCATATTTACTTTGATGTGAGAGTTGTATTTCTCTCAACAGGAGAGAGTTTTCAAGTTATTTGCAGATGGTTGTCACAATGAAAGTTAAAGTGTACAGAAAGCATACAAAAAGCAGTAGTAATGAAAAACTGATCAATCTGATGATATTCATTCATTTTACTGGTCAGTGGCATCACATCAAATTCAAATTCAACTTGATGATCACAAAAAGTCTGTATATAGGGCAGTGTTATAGAAAATATAAAATTAATATTCAAAATTACCTTAAGAGGTAAGAGAAACAGTTTTACAGAAACAGGTAAATATTTTAAAAGTGAAGTTCAAATTCTACATGTGAAGGTTAAGATCAGTATTTAAACAAATAATAAAATAAAAAGATACCTGGAGTCATGCAGTGCTCACTTATGAACTTGAATAGATAATGTCAACACTTCTGAAAAAATTTTTTATTTACAATGTTGACACTTTGAACTAAAAAAAGTGATATTCAGTGATTTTATGTTCTTAATATAGTGTTACTACGTGAGGTACAGCTTGTGCTCCTTGTAAGCATGATATAGACAAAGGGCACAAAATGAGTTCATAAACTTGATAATTTTTAAACTCTCTTTTTTGTTGTGACTAGATTTTCCAGGATGATTCAAGGATTGGTTTGGATTTCTGCTTTAATAAAATCATAATTCACATCAGTTTTATATATTGAGGTTTTATGTAATATTTTCCTTGGAATGGGAGGAGGGATTGTGGCACCTTAATTGATAAAAGGAAAGGAAACTTTGAAAGCCACTGTATTGAAGAATAGAAAATAAGGAAAAAATAATTTGCTTAAATGCTATTAAAAGATGATGATGAAAGATTTAATGACAAAGGTCTTCTATGGACAATAATAAAATATTATTTTGTACTTTATAAAAAACACTTAACCCTGAAGAAAAAAGTTAGTAGGTGTGCGTACATGTGGTGTGATTTTATGTGTGTTCTATAAAAGTATACTAAACATATACAAATTTCTACTGGCTGTGTGTGGTGGGCATGCCTGAAACACCACCAGCTCAGAGGGCTGAAACAAGAGGATTCCAAGTTCAAATTCAGCCTCAGTAATTTAGCAAGACCTTGTTTCAAAAAATTAAAAATTAAAAATAGCTATGGATGTAACTCAGTGGTGAGAGCCTCTGGGTTCATTCCCCAGTATCAAAAAATTTTAAAAAATAAGAAAAAGAAATTTCTACTGAGTTATCAATAGCAGAAAAAATTCAGCAACAGTAAAGGAATAGAAGTTAGTTGCCATTTAATAAATTATTTAGTAAATTATTGTATGCTTTTCCATTTGTTAATAATATTATTTTGTTAAGTATATTACAATCAAATATATAATTTATAATAGAAAGGTTGTTTTACATAACTACTATACTGTAGGAGGAGTTTTGCATATTTATTTTAATTATTCTTTATAACTGTCCATATTTTAGGTGCTTAATTCCCATTTCAGAGATGTAGAAAGCAAGATTTATTGTGATTTAGTAATTATCCTCAGACTATAGGACCAATAACTGACATGGAGACAGAACTCCAAAGCTTGCCATTTCCCATTGCATACCCTGCCAAGAACAAGGGTTGAAGTTGAAAAACTTTATATATGATTTTTCTAGAAATTTAAAAAACAAAAATGCATAATAAAAGAAATAAAGTGCTTTTTTTAAAACATATTTTGTTTGTTTTCTCTCTAACAAGCACAATCCAATCAGTGTCTCAGCAAGTATGGTATCATCAAAGTAAATACTACCTGCCTTTTTCAACAGATAAATTCAAATCCTCATCTAAGAGAGAATTGTTTCAGTTTATTTTAAAAGTCCATTTTGAAAGTTGAATCTCTGAAGTGACAGAAATTTTATTAGGATAATTCAAAACTGGTAAAATTACTTGAGATTCTGGTATAATTCTACACTTCCGTTGATGTTTTAAAATATATGTCAAAACCAGCAGTTCCTGTGAGTTCTTTAGTAATAATGAAGTAGATTAATCTCTGTGGGGTCAACCTAGCAAGAAATATTTAAGTAATTTCTCTCTTTCTCTAAAAGGAAATCTGCTCTGATGATAAGAGGATCAAGGTAACAGGATGCATTCAATGGGAAAGCTGCTCTAGGTCTCATTTGTGTTAAAAATGTCTGGTTCTCCTAGGCAACCAAGAAGGATCTGCTGATTCCTGGAGAGCTACTTGCCTTGCTAGAGTTCCCTTATTGATCATCTGATATATAGTCATGCTAAGTGGGTTATAGAATATAGTAAACCATATTTAAAATGTTTTCTCTATAAATTAAAGTGACAGCAAGAGCCTATGAATGAACAATTCCAGGGTAAAATAAGACACTACCACTAGTGGTAACCCTTGTACAATCCTTGTGTCAATTTTTGAGAGCATTCATTTTAATAGGGTACAAAAGCAAACATATACATATATCTCACTTCATCCTCCTGAGCTAAAAGCATCATTAAGCACTCATGTTTCTCCATTCATTCACAAAGCACAGTCAATGTCTACATGATATTTTGCATCTACATGTATCCAAGACTTATAGCCACTTTATTTTGAAAAATGGTCCTTGGACTTTTTTTCCAACTATATCACCTATGCTGCTGACTCATATCTGACTGACTAGCTTTGTGATTCAAAGTTATGAGAAATTTCCGTAGGTATATCCTTGGTGTACTATTATGGTGTCATCTGTTCTAAGAACTGCTAGTCTGGGAAACCACCCCATCCACATTGTTGTTTCCTTTGTTCAACCTCTTTCTTCTGAATAGTTTTGGGTTTTCAGACAAGATACCTCTGAAAGCAGAAGAAATAATTCTGATCTCATATACCTGCTGAAGGCAGATCTTTGAGAGTCTCAAGTCAACTAAATATCTGGGCAGTAAGGCTTAAAATAAGCAACATGATCATTAGTTCAGGGTTTGACTTATCTTCCAAATTAAAAGTGAATATTACACAGAAAGAAAATAAGAAAAACAGTAGAAAATGATAACAACCTCAGCAAAATGATAATAACAATATCAGAAATTACTAGATTATACAAGATTCCATATGAAAAAATATAAGGAATATCTACAATAATATTACATATTGATTTATTACAAATAAATAAATATGTAAAGTAAATAGTCTGGGTAAAATATTGAACAAACAAATAATAAAATGAATTTATCCTTTAAAAAAGAGAAAATTTTAACAATATTTTAGCATGAATAGAGAAATATGCTCAGATTATAATTGGACTTGTTTATTGTTTTAGATACATAGATTTTCATCTGTTTTATATAACAAATTTCCATTTATCACTTTCATACTCTTTTGCAAAAGAAGCCTGCATGTTCTCGGCCACTTCCAGCATGAAATCCTACCTTCACATTAAAGTTATTTAAAGTTATTTCTAACAGGAAGCTATTTGCTGCCCCAGGTTCACAACTTATGACTTGATTCTGCTTTAATACAGTAGAAAGTCTGTGTTGCACAGCTAATTAGGCAACTATCATTAGTGTTGTACAGTCTCTTGCCAATTTGAATTTTATAAATGAAATTAGTGTAATGACTCCAGCACACTTTCTACCAGATATTTTGCAATATTAAGCTGTGTTTGGCCCGCCTCAGCAATAAACTTATTCTCCAAATATACTGGTTTATTTTTCAGTTTCTCCAAAAGAAGATAAAAAGAGGATTGGAAAGTCAACCAATTCCAAATCATAACACAGAGAGTGAACTAAACTATATTGGAAGCCATATGGTGTATACGTGTTTTAATCAGGAACATCTCACATCAAACCCTAATCCTTGATGAATTTTGAATAGATCCCATGGCATCATCCATTTAGTCATTAGTAGCAACTGCTCTATAGTCATTAGTAGCAACTGCTGTGTTTATAAGGAATATCTACAAAGACCAGGGGATGATGTGTAAACATAAAACAGAAGTAAAATATATTGTGCAAGGTGGCATTTCCCTCCTAGAATTATATTTGATAAGAAAAAATCCTGCTCTCACAAATCATTTAACACAATACTTCTGACATCAGATGTGTGCGCATTTGTCCCCACACACCAACCAAGCCATTCTGTAGTGTGTAGTGGATTTCAGACCTCAAATTAAATTCAATTCTGACATTATCTACCTGTAAATAGAATCAGTACAGCAAAAGAAAAATATATGCATGTACATATACATATGAAAAAATGAAGCTAATGAAGTATCCTAATGAAAATACTAAGAAAATTGAGCTGACTAGGGAAAGCTTTTTCTACATCATGACATTGATTATGTTGTTTTCCAGCTTAAAGCCCCTAACTTATTTCTTACTTACCAGGACAGTGGCCAGAAAATTTATCTTGAAAAGTGGATAATAAATGGCTCTGTGGGTTGTTTTGGTTTTTCTTGTTTTTGTTTTGTGAAGCTAAGAATCAAGCCCAGGGACTCACACATGCTAGGTAAGCATTTTCTCTCTGAGCTACATCCCCAGCCTGTGGTCCATCTTTTATTCCATTGTAACTACTCAAGTCTCTTAATGTGGTTGTCATAAATAATACTAAAAAAGTCAGCATAGCTGTATTCCAATAAACTTTTATTTAGAAGTAGAATGTAACCATGAGCCACACTTCAAGTAGAGTGCATCCCATCAAGCCACAGTATTCTGACCCCTCTCCTAGGATAATGGGCAAAAATCACACATATCCACATATTTCCAGCCTCTTCTCTGCTGACCCAACTGTCTCTGCCTGGGAAGTTCTTTCCTTGTGAATGACTGTTAAATATTACCACTATTGCCAGTCTAAACTTATGTGTCCTTAATTTGGGGAAGGTTTTCTTAATATATCTTTTCCTACTCTTCCTCCTAATTGAATAAACCTCTTATTGTTTTCATTCTTTCATTTAGAAGCATTTCATCAAATATATACTCTATGTTCTCCATATTTGGGGTACTCTAGCAAACAAAATACATTCCTTAATCAATTTTATCTCACATATTAGATGATGATTTTTATTGTGGGAAAGTAAGAAAAAGTAAAGCAGTATAAGGGATGTAGGAAGGAAGAGTACAAAAGGGAGTTTGCTATATACCAAAGTGGATGCTGTATATAAATCTCATTGAGAAAATGGAATTTTGATAAAAGATTTTTTAAAAGGAAAAACAGACATGGATGGCCAGGATAAATGGACATATAATAATCAAGTAGAAGATTGGCAGGAGATACATGTGGAGAAACAGCAGTTAGAACCAATATGGCCATGCCTCATAAGCTGTTATAGGACTATGGCTTTTCCTCCCAGTAAAATGAGAAGCCATCAGTAATACAAAAGCAATAGGATCTGGTTTATGTTTCAAAAAGGATATTTTCATTGCTCTCCTGAGAATGGATTGTAATGAGGCAACACGTAGAAGGAGAAAAATTAGTGACAAGGCTCTTGTAATAATACAGGCAGGAGATGATGTGCATATGACCAAGAGGTAGCAGCAGAGGTGTGAGGAATGAATGTTACCTCCAGGTGTGGGTCAGATATTGTGTGTGAACTCTACTGATTACATTATAACACATCTTAAAACCAAAGAATGATGCTGATGTTTACTAGGAAAAAAAAATCCCCCTTTCATACATCTATTCATTTTTTGAAAAAAATAAATAAAACATTATTTTTTGAAGAGAACATATAAATATATCCATGTAATTGCCAGGAGCAAAGATAATTCCCTTCCATTGTTTGCTAAATCATCAGCCTCTTGACTTGTGTTTTGTAAATTGGGTTGCAGAAATCAGTTCTATCAAGTATTTTTAAACATGCTAAATATCTCCCCAATCATCCCTGCTAAAACTGACTTGATTCACAGGAGAATTACTATTTGTCATAAGATTATCTGAAATCATAACTGTTTCAATAACGATGTATTTGTCAAGTGTGAAAACCTGTGAGGCCTAGTCTTCCTAGAATTTTTGCTGTCTCAGACTCTACCTTTAACTTTTGATGCATTTGTGCGGTAAAACATGGAACAATCATAGTTGTGGTTTCCTTTCATAGAACTACTGCATTCATTTCAAAAGCATTTAATACTCTTTCCTTTATTATAAAAAAATCCCAAAATAAATTATGTTACCAGAATAAGAGAAAAACAATTACATTTTGGTTATATTTAAAGGGCAAATGAAAAAACATTTTAACTAGGTTCTTTCTTCTATACAGGGATGAACAGATTTCTATAAAGTCTGATAAGCCCATCTACAGAATTTACATTATTGGATTGAGGTACAAACTATTCATTTTGCTGCATTTTGGCAGAGTAACTATAAAATTGGATGTCCTACTCTTTTTCTTTAACTCCTCCGAAAAGAGAGACTCTGTGGCAAGGTCTAAATTGAAAAGAAGCAGGAAAACTAGAGCTGTAGTTCTGTTATCTCATCTTACAGCTCCTTTTATAAACTGTTTAGTTTGCAATTTTTACCACAATAAACCTATTTACAGAAGCCAGGTTCTCGGTGAGGGTTGTGGCAAGGTAGTTCTCAGGTGTAAGTACATAAATTCCATCCTATGAAGAATTTGGACAAGGCTTAGATGAAAGTTCATTCTTTAGAATATTGCTAGTCCCTAGTTTGAAAGAAAAGAGAAAAATCACCATCATCTGTCATCCATTTCCTTGGATGAAAAGCCATTTTATTATTATCTTTTTAACTTGCAGGGTGATTCAGCAGCAGGTCCATGACAAGCAATCAAAGATCATAGTTCAGATCTCTGTTCTGCTATACACAGGTTTTGTTGCTTTAGAAAGCCCCTTTCTTTTTGTGCTCCAGGTTCCTCATTTATAAAACTGTATGCAGAACCCTAAATGTGTCTACTGAAGCTTAACATATTAAACAAATTATTTGTATGAAAGAAGTTTAAGAAGTATAAGAGATTAATAAATACCATTTCCCAAATATGAAATAAATCTGTTTATATATGTATATATACACACATATATATAATCAATTACTTGAATCTCTACACTATTTATAAGTAATGCTTTTGGTTAAAAGTATCAATATTCAAATAATAGCTGTTTAAACCATAGGGACATTTATAGTCCAGATAAAATAGATTCTGGAAGCAGGAAACTACATGATGAATTCTGTACAGGTCACACGCTTTTCTTTCATTCTAAATTATTCTTAGATATATGCTTATTTACCCATGCATGTTATATCTCCCTTTCCAGTTATAGATTGGCTTTCTAAGCTCCAGGCATCATCATGTACACATACAAGTCTGGGAAGGGAAATGCTGGCTAGGACAAGAGAGTTAGTTGTCTTGTTATACCTTACCATTTCATCTAGAAACTATCTTGTCTAGAAACTCTCCCTATTAGAACTCTCTTTGCTTATCACTAGTGTCCAGAACTAGATTATACATGGCCACCCCTGCAGCAAAGGAGATCTAAATCTATAGTCAATAAGAATGTAAGGATTCAAGGAACACAGGGCTCTGAAATGGCATTGGGATAACCAACCACTTGTGTCTTCCACACCTTAACTACAGAAAATCCAATCTGTGTTCTTGAGAATGTAACTTTGAATCTTAACCATGGCTGCTGTTCCTTTACATCCTTATATGACTCTATTGTTCAAACAACTATAGCAAGGAGTCATTTGTGGTTCAGTTCTCTGCTCAAGTCTCATTTGAGGCATGAAGTTATAAGTTGTTTTGGCATTTTGTTGTTGTTGCTTCATTTTGATTTGGTTTAGTTCTGTGCTTGAGACTAAGCCCAGCCCATCCACCACCACCCATACTAGCATGCTATGTAAATTGTCTTTTAGCTGCTTTTCAGTCTTAGCCAGTGTTACCCCCAAAAGTAAACATCTTTCTATGGAGGGTGAAGCATCAGCCCCTCTCTGCTATGTAGTCTTTTCTCACCAATGACAATTTCAACCCTCTTCTAAGGCCAGGGTATTAGCTCTTTATTGTTATGAATTATTTTATTGTAAGAGTGTCATGGGTCTCCACTTGCTAAACTAGTCAGAGAACAGAAGTTTTCATTATCACATTATGACCTGCACCCCTTCGCCTAGAAACATAAAATTAAAGATGACTCCCTACTTACTCTTCTCTAAAGAAAGGAGATCAGAGTCAAGGTAAATTTCTGTCCCTGCTCTCAAGGCAAAACAGTTGGTAGTGATTCTCCTCCCTTCTCTCAACCCTTCAAAATGAAATCATTCCTGTTTCATTGGAGGATCCTATTATTCATAATGTGCTTATTAAACCATTTTCTTTCTGCATTATTGACAACACTCAAATAAGAATAAAGGAAAACTCAGTTCTGATCATTCACTGAGGCAAAGTGATTTCTTCCTCTCCTCACTTTGCCATTCAGAATCCAGTAAGAAGCAGAAAATAACTATCCAGACAGACATGGATCTGGAACGTTTTCATCATTTCAGAAGCAGTTCTAAAGTGGGTTGAGGAAACTGGTGTGCTAACCACAAGAAATAATAATTTGGATTCTGCCCCATAGATGCCTCTGGTGTACTCGATTAACCTTGAGAGGCTTCAGCAATTGTTTCTAGAATGATAAAACAAAAACATATTGGCAAGGCACAACTACACATACGGAATCAGAGAATCTTTTTTTCCCCCTAAGTCAGGCAGAAAAACACAAATAAATAAATAAGTAAGTAAATAGATAAATAAAAATAGGAAAGCTTAATTACTTTCCTAATAGACGAGTTAAATTCGAATTCTCAGAGGCAGTAGGAAGCAGGGTCTATACATATGCACTGGGGAAATCTGAAAAAAAGAAAAATAAGAATTAGCGGACCTTGATTCTGTTCTGCTTATGCAAAAGCCCCTTTACCTTCCTCCTGGCATTTTTCTGCCTCAAACTAACTCAGTGGTGACAAGGTCTTGTCAAACTCCTTTGTTTCTTTACTTCTACCACTGTTTCTTCCTCATGTGAGTTTAATAAATTATGATTTAATGAAATATGAATTTATAATACTTAATATTTAAACATGCAATATTTATGAAAGAAGACATAAGATTTCTTTAAAAATGTCGTAAACAAGAGTAACTGTTTGACAAAGTAATAGGAAATACATGAAGCAAGTGAAGGAAAGCACAAAGGCCTCAAATTCCAAACAAAACTCACACAAAACTTTAGCTTCCAAATCTATGAAGAAGCAGGGTGCCAAGAAAGGTGACCTACCTTTGAGGCATGGATAGCCTGACAGTAAAAGGTGAAGGAAGATGACAGTGGCTTCCAATGACATTCGGGCTGAAAGAGTTTCCTGAGGCAGAGGCTGTGTCTAAAATAAATGTGATGTCTGATAGGTTTGATATTCATTGAAAACCTTTGGGAAAATGTTTCAAGTAGTTTGCTTTCCAAACCTTTTTCTTGGTAAAGCAAAGAGGGGGAATATGTCACCTAAAACCTGAGCAACTTGCTTCCCTTGGCAGCTAAGTCAATCTCTATTCATAGAATGGGCATGTTCCTGAGCCTTAGCAATTTATGTTTCTTTTATTCTCAGAACACATATCAGCCCTGCAAGTCTCAACTCATGTGCTTGACATATTTCAATGTTATATTGCAAAATAAAACATCCTTTCCCTTCGTGTGCACTGAGTTTTCTGATGGGAGTTCTCACATTTCAATCCTATCGGTCCAATCTAACTTCTGTGTCCACAGACCCTCGTCTCCATAATGCACAACACATTTAACAATAATGAGACACACTGTGTCCTTACAGCAATAAGGACAGTGTAGCATCAACAAAGAAAAAACTCATATGACCTTCACCTGACAAAAGTGAAAAATAATCCAAATGAAAACATTATTACTAAATATATGGAGAAATGTATCATTGCTAATGCAGGTCACTATTTTGTGAAGGAAATAAAAGAAACACAATAAGAAACCAAAACTTTTTTACATCTAGCCTCATATATCTTTTATTGTTTGCTTTTAAATATGAAATTTAGAATAACAAGTAAACTCCTATACATTTTTGACATGAAACATATTACTTTTTCTACACCTCAATTCTTATTTAAATTGTTAAAATATCATGACATCCTAACAGTCTAAAATTACTAATATGTAATACTAATTTAACTTTTTATAAACACAACAAGCTTTTATCTTATTTGAGTTTTAGTTTTTTCAATAATAAATTAGATAGTATAGAGGATACTTAAGGTTTGCTCCTGTTCCTATAATCTATAACTAGTCTACATGACAAGGAAAGAAAGATAGGTTTTTCTGTGAAACTTCATTGTTCTTTCCACAGAACACACCTTTACTAATTATGATAATTATTCTCTAATGATGCCTCCACCCATGAACTACACCCTTCTATGACCTTTTTTAGGGAGGGGTGATGATGTGTGACTCTCATGGCTTGATCTTAAGAAACCAAGCCCTTTATCTATAAACTATGAGAGAGATGAGTCTAATTCACCTTGGGGGAAAGGCAGAAAATGGTTGTAAGCAATTAAGATTTGGGAATAGTTGGCTATATAGCAATATATGAGCCAATGCTAGCTACATTTTAACTATATTCTCCATTAATATCTTCATCTATCCCATTATACAATTTTCATATCATGTATTGATCTGCCTTTTCTTTTCACTAATGATATTCCTTACATATTGAAAGGCACCAAGAAGCAGTGCCTCCCCTGCATAGTAAATATCTTGTACAAAGGTATCAAATGATCTGTCTCCTAATTAATGATTCACACCATGGTTATCTTTCTTATGATTTTAAACAAATCATTGCATATTTTTTCCAACCTTTGCTAGATGGAGTAGTAATTTTAGCAGACCCTCCCACATTGAAGTACTTAGTAATGCCAAGAAACAACTAAAGTAGGAAGTAAAAAGAAAATGTAGATTTTACCATGAAAGGTAGCCTCCCACAACAGTAAATTTTAAGTTCTCTGCTCCATCCCAGAATTTGTTTTTTTTTTAAATGATCTATTAGATACCCATAAAACTCAGAGTTTTATCAGTCATCTCTTCATTTTAAAAAAGCTAAGAAAAAAAAATGACCTTATGGTTATCTCAAATGTTAAAGTCACATTTAATTACATAGATAAGAAGTTATATCTGCTTCTATGCTTAATATTAAAAATTCTTATCTAAGTAATGCTGATAAGAAAAAATAGCATGCTTTCCTAGTTACTGTATTGTGCACATTTGATTAAGACCAATTCTAAGTCTTGTTCTCCCTTGCTCACCACTCAGAAAACAGAGGAAAGATCTGAAGTGTGTGAAGCATGGTCAGTTTGACATTGGAGAGAATAAAGAATTGCATTATTTGGAAACAATCAAATGAGCAAACACAGTGCCCAAAGAGGAACAGAGCCAATGTTGAAGCTAAAGAAAATGACTGGCCTGGGATTTCTAGGTTTTTAAGATTCACCTTATTTCATCATCAAAATAAACATCTATAATAAAGAAAGCATCTAGACCCCCCAAAATATGAACTTCTTTTTCATGATGATACAACTGTAGGTTTGAATTTTGAGTAGCATTATTCATAGATTGAAGTGAAGCAATGGTGAAGTGAAATACTGATCGCATCTGTGACAACTTATAAAATCCAGATGTCTGACCTACCAGTCTCACAGAAAGAGAAGGGCTAAGGCTCCTTTAAGGCGTACCCCATATCAGCAGCACAAAATCTCCAGAAATGCTGACCGTTTCTGAAAACAGTGTTTTCTCAAACTAGAGTAGCACATTAGAAGTCCCTCTACGTGCAAAGACAAATCCAAACACTTTTCTCCTCCATTAGCAAACCCAGTTGCTATGGGAACACCGACTCCTACTCTGAGTCGAGGGGTGGTATGTTTGATTTGAAAGAGTGTGGTCCTTGTCATCAGTCACCTTAAAAAATAGAATAATTTGAAACGTTTCTTTTCAAGTAACTGAATAATATTCTTTTCATCCTCAGGACATAGGTACTCAAGGAACCATGCCCTCCACATGGGATCCATTCCAGTATTGAGCTTCCAGAGTATGTTTATTGTTTTAGTCAGCTCTTTTATTGGTGTGAGCCAAAGACCTGACAGAACAATTAGCGGAGAAAAAGTTTATTTGGAGGCTCAGAGCTTCAGCGATCTCAGTCCACAGGTGGTAGACTCCGTTCCCGTAGGCCCAAGGCATGGCAGAACATCATGGCAGAAGAATATGGTGAAGGAAAGCAGTTCAGGATATGGCACCAGGAAGCACAGAGAGCAAGTACTCCATTCACAGGGATAAAATATATATGGGTCCCCAGTGACCCATCTCCTCAAGCCACACCCTACCTACGTATGGTTACCATCCAGTCAATCTCTATTAGTGGATTAATGCACTGATTAGGTTAAGACCCACAACCCGATCATTTCACCTCTAAACTTTCTTGCATTGCCTCACACATGAGCTTTGGGGAACACCTAATATCTCAACCATAACATTTATTATGCTCAGTATGGTTAGAGAAGTCCATTTCCCTATACAGTGTCCCCATCCTGGTGAGAAACAGTAGCATCACTTCTTTAAGAATAAGTTACAGGACAGGGATTAGATAGCTAATTGAAAATTATGAGTGGAGAATGAGATTTATTACCAAACCACATAAATATTTAGTTGCCTTTTTGACATGCACAAAATAAAATGAAATAAAGTGTCCTTAATAGGAAAATAAAAACTATGAAAAATCATAAAATGAAATACAACTGTTTATGGGTGTATATGTGTGGGGGGTGGGGTAATTTTTTTTAAGGAAGAAAGGAGGGATTTACAGACTCTATGTCTGGTGATATGTATATATGTGTGTATATAGATCTATTTGCTAACAGTTCTATTTTTAACTTGTCAATGTAGGTTAAAGCTGTATATTTTCTCACTTTTTAATACTTTTTAAATGAATCTGTTTTCAAACACCAAGGATAATAATTTTAGAGTACAGAACAAAAGTGTTCCTGTCAGTTGCTCTTTGAATACTAATGCTCTAAGTTTATTACTAGGTGGTATGATTAAAGCAAGAAGTTTTATTAACTATCAAGAGCATGAAAGTTATGTTCATATGTCTGTATATATAAATTTAAGCTTATTTAACAAAGGATGTTTTTATACTTGCACATAGGTGGAGGAAAAAAGAAAGTCCTTCCAAACCTTCATAGTTTACTTGAAAAAAATACCTGAACTCAAAAATAGAAGGCAGGAATTTTTATAATATTTTACAACTAAGATATTTCATATTTGAGTAGGATATTGTTACTGCACGGACCTTGGATGGTTTTAGTTTTGCTTGAAAAAAATAAAAATAATAAGCAATCAAGCAGACAGTCACTTGAAAGATTTGAGAAACTCCAAAATTTTATGAGCACTCTGAACATTTTATAAATTAATGCAAACTGAGAATCTTTCAAAGAGGCATGTGGTGCACAGAGATTTATTTTACAAAAGTCGTGCACACATGTGTGTGTGTGTGTGTGTGTGTGTGTGTGTGTGTGTTTAATGTTAACACATAAAAGTACTGTTTTTGACTTCATAGCTTGGAAGAAAATACTGGCACAAAATGTAACCTGTATAATTACATATGATTCCACATGCAAACACAGCACACACGAAGCTCTTGTGATTTTAAATTAAATATATGAAAATTGTAGTTCTTGAACTATAGAATTGATAAGAATCATTGGAATATCTTTTTAAAATTGTAGTTTCAAAGGCCCCTGAAATTCTATTTCAGTATGTCTTCGGAGGGGCTCAGAAATCTATATTGTTAATAAGCACTCTAGTTTTTTTAACATAGGTAGCCCATGTGTCATAGTTAGAAGAAAAATTGCTCTAACACTATATTTCTGATAAATTTATTTTTTGCATACACACTCATGAGTATGTGTTGTATATGTAGCACAGCCCAATATTTTAAAGTGAATGAAGGTAAAAATGAACAACCTTAGAGAAACAAAGCTCCTTCCTCCTTGTTAATTTTCCCACTTCATCTTTCACTGTTGAGGAACCCTGAATATATTGACTGGTACATTTTGTTGGCCATTGTGCCTGATTAAATTTTTAGTGCAACTAGGGGTGGCCTTTTATTGCATCCTAGGAAGCTTCTGGTCAAAAAGAACAATGCCACAGAGTCATCGTGAAGTCTCTATTCAGTCCATCATCACAAGTTCTAGTCTCTAAAATTAGGATATGAAGAAGAGAAGAGGAAAATAAAAGTAAAATTTAATTCTTGCTGAACTTTGAGGCATTCTAGATTCATTCCCTTCTGCTATAGACTGAATATTTTTGTCACCCCAAAATTCATAGGCTGAAACCCAAACCTTCCTATGTGATGGCATTATTTGGGAGGTAATTAGGTCATGAGGGTGGAGCCCTCATGAATGGAATTAGTGTTTGTTATGCCCACAGCCCAAGTATGTCAGGGCACTGCGTAGATTGCCAAGAGAACAGATAAAATACCAGGAGACAATATATGAAGCTGAAGGTTTTATTGAGAAACGTTTTTGGAGAAGGTTTTATTGAGAAACGTCCTGTGGAGATAAGCTAAACAGATAGTACCTTTGTCCCTCACAGCATTTTGTCCAGTGGTGGCTGACTGAACAAGTTATACATATTCTTTTCAATGTGACCTCTGTTCTAGGCCAGTTTTCCTTGAGAGATGGAATTTATACTTAGGCTGCAGAAACAGTGACCTCACTAGCATAAACTTCATTGGTTGCTTGTATGACCAGGATCCCAAGAAGCAACTATCCTGGCATATGTGCCAAAAACTGCTTTCTGGAGATAACTGATTTTCCCTAAGTCTCAGCACATGTGAGAGAAAGTAGTACTTCAAGATAGTATGTATCTGACATTCTAGCCCAAGCTTGATTTCATTGGTCCCTTAACTTGGCTAGGGTTTGGGGAATAATACAGGGGCATTTAAGTCATAGTGTTTTGCTACCCCTTCCACCACCTTTTTAAGGATTATATAGTGTCCATTTAAAAGAGACCCTAGAGAATTACTTGTTTCCTTCCATCATGTAAGGACACAGACGACAGTTATTAGTGAACCAGAGAGTAGACTCTCATCAAATACTGAATCTGCTGGTGTCCTGGTATTTTTTCCTCAGACTCCAAGAAGTGTGAAAAATAAGTGCCTGCTATTTATAAGCCCCTCTGTCTATAGTATTTTGTTCTATCAATTCAAACAGACTGAGAAACACTCTCCCTTTTACTCTCTTTCTCTGGGTATCAAAAATACTCAATGAACATTGGAGAAATGTCCACCATGGATATAGAATTCAATACTCAATGTGTGTTCACTTAGACTAAAGAGTAGAATTTAACAAGAAACAGTAACAAAAGAAGGAGAGCCCTCATATTATGAAGAATGGTTCATCTCTCTGGGTTGAACAGGAAGAAAATATAATTGAACTCATTGTATATCTAAACACCATAAATAAAGACATATTCACCTAGAAATCCTTGGATTGTAGAATTGAGTCAGCCTAGAAATTGTGGAGGAAAAATGATCAAGCAATTTAACCTTTACAAAATGCTTAAAATAAACAATAAATTGTTCAGGGAGCAATTAGAACATTGGAAAATGTGGAAGTAAAAATAACAGGAATAGGAAGATATTCTTTAAAGAAAGTTTAGGATTTTAGCAGTTAGATGCATACCAAAAATAGAGGAGTAATATATAAACAAAATTTCATTTCTTTGTTTTTTGTTTTTATTGTTATTGTTTGTTTTGCTTTTCTTTAGTTACTAGGACAATAACAAGAAACAAAGACTTTTAGTAGCAGAAAAACTTCAAAGATTCCAGACACAAAATGCCAATAGTCCAAGAAATTAATAAAAAGAAATCTCAGAATGTTGCCGTCAGGTAAAGACATCTGCTACATGTAGTTGAAAGGCTGTAGTGTGTGGTTTTGTGTTGTAAATACTCAATTTGAAAAACATTACACAGAAGTACAGTTACCAACACCACGAAAAAAAGAAAAAAGAAAGAAGCAGGAGAAGTTTGAGAGAAGAGAGGCCAGGAAATGTCTAAATCAGGCATTTTACAGGGAATTTTAAGGTAATGCAATTTTTTTTTAAATTGAAAAAACGGGGAGAATAGCTCAAGCTGTGAAGAAATGTGCCAGGCAAATAACTGGGGCCTGGAGTCCAAGGACAAGATGAGACTAACTAAAGATGTGTCACACAGAAGCTCCAGAGATGGAGCACATGACCAAAACAGATGTTGAATTGGCCTCCACAGTGTAGTTGCCTTATTCTGGGAGGAGAGGCTGAGAATGTTTTCTTTAAAATTAATATCTTTTCAGACTGAGAAACTAGCAGTACCATATTTCTTTTTAAACACAACTACACAGACAAAACATGTCAGAGTGTGTTAGCAAACAAAGATATAGTCTCAAAAGGGAAAAAAAAGAAAGAATTTTGATTAAGTAAAGTATCAGTCTTATGAATAAAATGAACCTAAGAAAAAAGTTTTTGGACTTATTAAAATGCAATAGAGGCTAGGGTTATGGTTCAGTGGTAGAGTCTCGCCTAGCATGCGTGAGGCACTGGATTCGATCCTCAGCACCACATAAAAATAAAAATGAAGATATTCTGTCCACCTACAACTAAAAAATAAATATTAAAAAATGCAATAAAAACAATCCAGAGACTCAGGAGGCAGGAAGATTGTAAGTATGAGGCCAGCCTTCACAACTTAGCAAGAACCTGTCTCAAAATAAAAGGATGTAGCCAGGTGCAGTGGCACACACATGTAATCCCAGCAGCTGAGGAGGCTGAGGCAGGAGGATCATGAGTTCAAAGCCAGCAGCAGCAACTTAGCAGGGTACTGAGCAACTCAGTGAGACCCTGTCTCTAATTTTACTTTTTTAAAAAAAGAGGGGTCTGAGGATGTCGCTCAGTGGTTAAGCACCCCTGGGTTCAATTCCAATACCAAAAATAAAAAATAATTTATAAATAAAGGGATGTAACTTAGTGGAACAGAGTAGAGCAATACTGAAGAAAAAATTTGAGATAAGAAATAGTGAATTAAGATCCATCTACTGTAAAAAAGTAGAAAAGGAATAAGGTGTGATGAAGGCCAGTTGTTTCTTCTGTCACTGAAGGAGCAAAATTTAACCAAGACCCACAAAATTCAAAACTTATTGATAGGTATGTTTCTGAGTAACATATATTGATCCTCAGTGAAAACTTTGGGTTTCAGCACCTGCACATAAGAGCATTGAAGAGAACATTTCATGATCTATAACACAATGGGACAGAGTGTGCTAAATAAAACACAATAGACATCATTTGATAGGGATTATTCAACTAGAAAAGGTGTGGCACAAAGGAGAACCCTCCACAGACGTAGAGAATTCTGAAGCATGAGACAGGGCAGTAGCAATGGAAACATGGAGCAAAGAAGGATTTATGTATTTTCTTGGCTTTAGAAAAATGTAGGTAGAAGAGCATTATGCTGAAGCAGTAGAAAAGGCAGAAACAATATGATTTTCTAAGAACTCAAAAAAACTTAACACACACACACAAAAAAACTACAACAAAATCAATAAATGGGCAAAGGAAATGAATAGGCATTTCACAGAAGAAATAAAACTGATTAACAAATATGTGAAAAAATGTTCAATATCTCTAACAATTAGAGAAATGCAAATTAAAACTACACTGAGATTTCATCTCACTCCAGTCAGAATGGCAACAATCAAGAATACAATCAACAATAAATGTTCATGGGGATGTGGGGAAAAGGGCACACTCATACGTAGCTGGTGGGACTGCAAATTGGTGCAACCACTCCACAAAGCAGTATAGAAATTCCTCAGAAAACTTGGAATGGAACCACCATTTGACCCAGTTATCCCACTCCTTGGTTTATACCCAAAGGACTTAAAATCAGCATACTCCAGTGATGCAGCCACATCAGTGTTTACAGCAGCTCAATTCACAATAGCTAAGCTATGGAACCAAACTAGGTGCTCTTCGACAGATGAGTGGATTAAGAAAATATGGTGCATATACACAATGGTATATTAGCCATAGAAAAGAATGGCTTTGTGACATTTGCCAGTAAATGGATGGATCTGGAGACTATCATGCTAAGCAAAATAAATCAATCCCAAAAAACCAAAGGTCAAAATCTCTCTGATATGTGGATGCTAACGCACAACAAGGGGTGGGTAGGTGGGTAGAATAGAAATTCAGTAGATTAAACAAAGGGTAATGAAAGGAAGGGTGGGGCAAAGGAATAGGAAAGACAGTGGAATGAATCCAACTTAACTTTCCTGTGTACATATATGAATACACCACAGTGAATCTCCACATCATGTACACTACAAGACTAGGATCCTAGTTAGAATAAATACTCCACGTTTGTATAAATATGTCAAAATATACTCTATTGTCTTGTGTAACTAGAAGGAACAAATAAAGTCATTTTAAAGCTTCTGTTTAAAAAATGACTTCTGAATTTTCAGACTGTGGATTTAGGCTAACCATTGCATGATTTATTTTTCACTCAAAATTTAATCAAATGCTTCAAGTAGGTAGATGAGCATCCACATGGTCCCCCATAGTATTCTCATGACACTTCCTCCATCTGTGGCCTCTTTCATCTGTGGAGCCTCAGAATCTTCCATATGTACCCAGTGGATAAGGAAAAATGAGAGGAGAGAGGACAGTATAGCAGGCCTTTTCAGGCCAAGCCAAGAAGAGAGATAGACCACTTCTGACCATATCATGTCCAAAACAGCATTGATCCTATAACCAAAGTTAGATGTTAAGGTTATTGAGAAATACAGTTCTCTGCAGAGCAAGTTTGTTTGTTGTTTCTCCCCTTTCACTGTTGAAGAGAGACACAAAACTCCAGTGTGCATGTAGTCATCTCTATTTACCACTGGCATCTATAGACTTTTGGGTTGGCCAATCCAAAACCAAGGTTTTTCTTATTTTTTCTTTTCTTTTCCACCAGCCCTTTTCTCCTGATTCTCTAATTTCTGAGTCTAAACCTGATAGTAATAACCATGTGAGTCTAAACTGTGATCTGTGCGGGATTCTGGAATTTACTTTTGTTTGTAGAATATTATCATATTGTTGTTGTTATTCACTTTCTGGATAACCTTTGTTTTTAGAGATTTATTTGGGTTTTCTAAATATTAGAACTTAGAAACAGGGCACATACACTCTGGAAAACTATGGATATATTAAGGCCTCTATGTATCTGATATGAGGAAGAAGAAAAGAGATTTGATGTCTGACTTTTCTATGAAAACAGTAAAGGGATTATATTTTTGGCTCCATTTGCTTCATTATTTGCCACTGTACAGGTACTGGAGCTACATAAAGAGTTGCATTTAGATGCTCTAATTTATGGAACATTCAATTATTTGAAGCATCATGGGACTAATTTAATAGCAGAAGAGAAATCATATTATTCAATTTTTATAAAGTGCACATAGAATTAATTGGAATATATGTGTAACTTTATTTGGCAAACTTTAGTGAACAATATTGCTGAGTAGACTTTGATATCAGAAAATTGAATGGCTAACCTTTTTTGGACTATTAAGAGTATGGTTTTGGGGTAAACTTAATTAATATCTTAAACTCACCTGTTCTATTTACTTTAGAGTGCCTTGAGAAACTACAGTGTTCATCTCACCAGACTCAAGAATAGGCATAGAATTTCTATGAAGAATCAAACAGATAAAGATGAAAGCTGAAGATGACATATGATAGATATGACATGTCTATTATATATCTTGTACAAATCACAAGGATGTATTCTATATGTATCTATCTACCTACTTACCTATCTGTCTAAACCAGATTAAAGACAGACTTTAGTCTGGTCTTCATCACTTAGGTACATTTCATAGCCTACTTGAGCCTTTTTCTTAAGTAGTTTAAAAAGGAAATATATATCCACCCTTATGTGATTGCTCTACTAATTGAATTACATGAGTCAAGAAATATAAAGTATTGAATTACTCAATAAGTTAGTTTTTAATGTATGGTTAATCATCACAAGTTAATTCAAATTACCAGCCTGAATGCTACCCAAGTCTTCTACATTTTCCAAGCACAGAAATCTGCCAATACATTCAAAAGCAAAAGTAATGGAGAACCAATTATGTTTTAATATTTCTATTTATTCATTTTTATCCTGAAAGTAAAAAAGTTTCTGGGAGAGAGAGATCAGAGTTATTATAACTTATACCATACCTCTTTCCTAAACCCAGTGCTCCACAGGTCAAACTATAAGGGCTAGACTCAAGTCGGCATATTCAGGGTTTTGTACTTCGAGAGAAAAACTCTGAAATTAAATCTGAGAGTTTATGTAGGTTACAAGGCACCCCTCTCCTCTGAGAGAAGGAAGGAAACCTTTGTTCTCTATTATTTACATTCCACTGGAATGCAAATAACTGGCTGTGTGGCTCCAGGTTTCACTTCCCTTTGAACTGTGAACACCAGGGAGGCAACTCTAACTCTCTCTGGAGGTCTCTAGCTTTCAACCACTCTTTACTTCCAAGGCTCCTCCTTTTGCCCAGGTACTAGCAACATTTTCTGAGAAAACTATGTCGAAAATTTAAAATGTTCACTTCCCAATTATAATCACTTCTTTTGAAATGATTAACCACACCTTTGACAATCTGAAATCCATCCATTTCACTTATATCGCTCTTGATTGAAACTGAACCAGCAAACACTTTTTTATACTTGTTTACAGGATGGCAGAGTTGAAGTTATCACAAGCACGGCATCCCTGATTCCTAAAGCCATAGGCTTTCCCAAAATCTACTCCTTATTTCAGTAACAGCATCACATTGCACTCAGGCACTTACACCAGACACTTGGATTTCACATTGACACCAGCTTTTTCCTTACCACCAATAAATGCCTATGCCTGTCAATTGCAGCTATGTCGCCATATATTCATTCAACCTACCAACATGACAAAAGTATCTGTCGGAATTATGTTCATTTGGCCAGTGACCTTCATCCCTATTGCTCAATTCATTTGGCAATCCAAGTGATCTTCATAACACATATGTTTTAATTTGCCCACCACCCACTTCAAACCTTTTATGGCATCCCATTGCCTCAGAAGGTTAACTCCCTATCAGATGCACTAGTGCAGCTCCTCAAGATCCAGATAAAATTGTAACTGTAAGCCGGGCGTGGTGGCGCAAGCCTGTAATCCCAGCACTTAGGGAGGCTGAGACAGGAGAATCACAAGTTCAAAGCCAGCCTCAGCAACGGCGAGGCACTAAGCAACTCAGTGAGACCCTGTCTCTAAATAAAACACAAAATAGGGCTGGGGATGCTGCTCAGTGGTCGAGTGCCCCTGAGTTCAATTTCCAGTACCAAAAAAAAAAATTTGTAACTGTACTTTGGTACACATTATTTAATCTCCCTCTTAGTACCTACACCCCTCAGCCTTTAGTGACCACTATTCTTCTCTTCACTCCAATGAGAACAACATTTTTACTTCCTGATTTGAGTGAGAATATCCAATACTTGTCTTTCTGTGCTTGGTTTATTTCACATAACACAATCTCCTCTAGTTATATCCATATTGTCACCAATAGCAGGATTTCATTTTTCTTTATGTATGGCTGAATAATATCCCTTTTGTGTGTATGTGTGTTTGTGTGTGTGTGCATGTGTATCACACTTTTTAAATTCATTCATCTATCAATGGACATGTGGATTTATTTTATATCTTGGCTGTGTGAATAATGTTGAAATAAAAAGGGCAGTGCAGGTATCTCCTTGATATACACATTTTCTTTTTATTTAAATCTGAATAATATTCAATTGTATATGAATATCATGTTTGATAGGTTCATCCATATCTTGGCTATTATAAATAAAGTTATAATGCACATAGAAGTAAGACATTTTTCTGATACACTTTTGTCCATTTCCTTTGGATATATACACAGTGGTAAAATTGCTGGATAAAAAGGTAAGTCTACATTTTATTAGTTATTTTATTTATTTTTTTTATTTTGAGAAACCTCCATACTGTTTTCCATAATGACTGTGCTAATTTACTTTCCCAACAAGAGTGGATTCCCTTTCTCAACATCCTCTCCAGCATTTGTGGTCATCTGTTTTATTGATAATAGCCATTCCAACAGGTTTGAGGTGATATCTCATTGTGGCTTTGTTTTGCATTTCCTTGATGAATAGTGATATTGATCTTTTTTTCCCATACTTATTGCTAATTTATGTGTCTTTTGAGAACTATCTTTTCAGATCTTTTGACCCTTTCCTAATTAAGTCATTTGTTTGTTTGCTATAGAATTCTTTATATATTTTGGATATTAACCTCTTACCAGACATATGGTTTGCAAAACATTTCATTCTTTCCACAACTTGTCTCTTCACTCTTTTATTTCTTTGGTCTTTCAGAACCTTTCTGTTACCATCTAGGAGTCTTAGTTTCCTTGTTTGCACTCAACAAATTCACATTAAGCAGGGGGTAGGGGAAAATAGAGGTAATTTGGATTAGGCAGAAAAGTGTGAAGAGAGGGGAGGAAGCATGGGGGGTAGGAAAGGTAACAGAATTAATTTTATTCATAATTTTTTCATAATTAATATATATATACATTATTACCCTATGTATATATATGATTACACAACTTTTGTAACTCTATACCATGTAAAACCAGAAGAATGAGAAGTTACACTCCATTTATGTAAGATGTGTCAAAATGCATTATACATTTTGTACAATTATACATTTATAATTATACATATACTGTCATGTATAATTAATTAGAACAAATTTTTTAAAAAATAATTAAAGAACAGCAAACCAAAAGATTTATTGCAAGAGCAAAAGTAACAAAGAGACTTTCTCAAAGAGAAGGGACTCAGGAGACACACAGGCAAGTACTAACTTATTCTTTTTATGGGCTTTGGGGCTTCTTCCCTTTTTTATCTCCTCCCTTCTTCACACTTCTCTCATTATTGCTCATTGGTACCCCTCACGTCCACACATCAATCTTAGTCTTTTTCTAGGGTCTACTTGTTCGCATGGGCCTGGAAATATCTACCTGATTGGGTCCCCGCTCATGTCCATAAGCACCTTTGTCAACTGGGAAGTTTCTCTTATTGGAGGACCCTTTTTATGCTCATATTACTGTCTGGGTCATTTTATATTTTATTATATTATTTGTATTTTGTGTATCTACTGGAGGTTTTTGCTTTGTGGCTAACATGATACCTACAAAAAATATCTACTATAATTTTGACAGGCTAACTTAAGCTAACAGTTTAACTTGATCATATCATCAAACTCTATGCTTTACCCTACTCACATTTCAATTTTTTGATATCACAATTTTCATCATTTTATCATGTATCACTTAAGTAAATATTGTGGCTACTATCTTTAAATGTTTTTATCTATTTTTTCTTTTTTTTTTGGTACTCAGGGGCACTCGACCCCTGAGCCACATCCCCAGCCCTATTTTGTGTTTTATGTAGAGACAGGGTCTCACTGAGTTGCTTAGTGCCTCGCCATTGCTGAGGCTGGCTTTGAACTCGCGATTCTCCTGTCTCAGCCTCCCTAAGTGCTGGGATTACAAGCGTGAGCCACCGTGCCCGGCTAAATGTTTTTATCTTTTATCCTTTATACTTTCTTTTACCCTTCTTACTAAAGGTACAAGTGATTTACACACCATCATCACAGTGTTAAGAATTCTGAATCTGACAATGTACTAATATCTACTGGGGAAATTTATATTTTTGAGTTTTGTGTTATGAATTAATGACCTTTTCCTTCTACTTTAATAACTCTTTAAAGTATTTCTGAGATCAAAGTTTAGTGGTGATAAATTATATGAGCTCTCATTTGTCTAAGGGTTTGGGATTAGAAGTGTTTCTTCTTCAACATTTTAGAATTTGAGAATTAGTACTTCCTTATTTGCTAGAATTCAGCAGTGAATCTAAATCATCAGCTTCAATGAGAGAGATTTTATTATGGCTTCAACTTATTTACTTGTTACTGGTCTGTTCAGATTTTCTACTTCTTTGTTATTCATTGTTGGTAGATTCTAGGTATCAAGGAATTTACCCATTTATTCTAGGTTGTTCAATTTGTTAGCATGTAATTCTTAATAGTAGTCTCTTAGGACCCTTTATATTCATGTGGTATCAGTTACAATGTCTCCTCTTTCATCAATGATTTTAAGTCATCTCTTTTTTCTAGCCTAGCAGTTTGTCATTTTTAACTTTAACAAAAAGCATCATTTCATTTAATAAAAGCATCTCTTGATGCTTTCTATTGTCTAGTCTCTCTTTTATTTACTTCTTCTCTGATCTTTGTTGACCCCTTCCTTTCTGCTAACATTGGCTTTAGTTTGTTCTTGCGTTTGTAGTTCCTCGAAGTATACATTAGGTTGTTTATTTGGTGGGGGGGTCTCCCTTCTTCATTTCGATTTCTCTTAGATTTCTAGTTTGGGTAATTATTCTCCTTATTTCGTTGATATTTTTCTCTGTATTTTATTGTAATTTACTAGGCTTCCTTAACATAATTATGTTGAATTCTTTGAGGGGGAGTCAGCTACGGGGAGATTTTTGTGATCTTTGTGTGTTCTATCTCCTTAATTTTTCATGGATTTTTTGCCTTAAATTGACATTCACACATTTGAATTAGGGACTTATTCTAGAAACCCCTTCACCAGTCAGCCAGTTCAAAGATTCTGGGAAAACCACATGGTGTGATCCAAAGGCAAGCTTGCTTCTTGAGCACTTGTGTAGACTGGCCTGATGCCTGGGACAGCAGATAAGTGTACCTGACACTTGGGTTAGCTGGACAAGGCCTGAAACCTATACCAATTGGAGTTAACCTGTTGATTGAGTTTTCAGGGATATACCTGGAAAATACCTGTATTAATAATGAAGACAGGCCTGGAACCTATATCTCTGAGGACTGACTTGAAGGCTAATTTTATCAGGGATCATCTGGCTATGGAGATGATCTTGGGCCTGAGTTCTGGGATGAGCCTGTGTACTCTGGGTTTATCTATAAACTGAGTTCATTTGGGCTCACATGGTGCTCGTGCAGGTCTGAGACTGATTTATGGAGCAGGTAGGTAGGGAGCTTGGATATACAGGAGCTGACCTTGAACCTGAATTTGCAGAAATGGTCTTCAAGTCTCAGTGTGTGGGATCCATCATGGCTTCAAGTTTTACTGTGGTCAGGTTGGACCCCACATTAGCTACAACAGGCCTGGACCCTAAATCCCAGGGACTAGGGAAATTCAGACCAATCTGCACCTTGTGCTGATCTGGTGCAAGGCTGGTATGGATCCTAGGTCCACCTGGGGCTGGAATAGACCCTGAATCTATAGTGGTTGACTAGGTACCCCTAGCTTCTGGGCCAGAATCTGTATACCAATCCTCTAGGCATACAACAGTGGGCACAGGTTCCAGGTCAGCTCCAGTGACTCCAGGTATGAGCCTGTGTCTACTGTTGTAGGCCTGAAGGATAAGTGTGCAGATGCTGACCTAGAAGCTAAGTCTATGAGAGCTACCCAGGATCTTTTGGTACACAGAAGTAGTCCTGGATCTGGGATTTGTGAGAGCTGGTCCAATACTGAGGTGAGCTGGGACACGCCTACATTTTGGATCTACTGAACTTCAAATAAGCTAGAGTATATGGCCATAGGGACTGATCTATAGCATAGAAACATGGAGTTTCTGTGGCACTGTGCAAGCCTGGAACCGGTATCTGCCAGTGCCTGCCTATATTTGAGACAAAATATGCTTGACGTGGCACTGGTTGGGCTTACAGTTCCATATGCACATGTATTCCCATGCACAAGCCAGTTGACTGGGTTTGTGAGTGCTGACCTGATGAGTAGGACTATAGGAGCTGGCCCTGTGCTGTGGGTGATGCACAGCTTTTAGCCATTGCTGTTGACTTGGTAGTAGGAGAATGCAGAGAACCAGTCTGCCATGTAGGACTGGTACCTGAGATTGGGGCCATGAGGGCCTGCCCTGCACTGGAATTTCTTGTGTTGGGGTTTTAGTAAAAATCTAGTGTTCACTTCCCTTTCCTTCCCCCACACAAACGGTATCTCTTTCCATATTATGCTGCCTGGAGTAGGGGAAGGGGTGATATTGGTAATGTAAAACTCTCCTTCTTCTATTCTTCAATGCATCTGTTCTTATTTCTGTTCTCACTTGGTTTACTTAGCTCTTCTGAAGTTATTTTTGTGTGTGGATCATGGTTTTAACTGATATTTCTGCCAGAGGATGAGTGATGGGTAGTCCTATTCTGCCATCTTGCTAACATTCTCACTTTAAAGATTTAAACAATTTTTTTAATAGGTGATTTACAGGTGTTCATTTATCTGTATAATCTTTAAACTTAAAATGTTACATTCCTCTTATTCTTAAGCCTTGACCTTGCAACATAGAGGTCCTGGAACCAGTGAGAAGACTTGCTTTCTATCTATGCCAAGAACTTTTCAAAGTTTTCTTTTGAATTTTTATTCCAAACAATAATAGCATTTTTATGACAAGGATTTCTAAATGAATTGAGGGTTTTTAAACTAAGATTTCTGGCAGTAGCTTTTAAGTAACAAATTATTTTTGTATTTTTATACAATGAAGACCCTGTTATGGTTTAGATATTAGGTGTTCACCCAAAAGTTCATGTGTAAGACAATGCAAAAAGGTTTGGAGGTGAAATGAGTGGCTTATAAGAGTCTTAAAACCTAAAGAGGACAATAATCCCTTGATAGGGATGAACTGTAGGCAGGTAGGGTGTGACTGGAGGAGGTCAGTCACTGTGGGACACGCCTTTGAGGTTTATATTTTGTTCTCCATGAGTGGAGCTGGTTGCTTCTGGTTGCTTCTGGTTGCCATGTCCCCAACTGCTCTCCTCTGGCACACACTTCTGCCATCATGTTCTGCCTCATTCAGGTTCAGAGAAATGAAATCAGCTGTCAATGCACTGAGACCTCTGAAAATGGGAATGCCAAAATAAACTTTTCCTCCTTAAAATTGTTCTCATCAGGCCTTTTGGTCATAGCAGTGAAAAAGCTGACTAAAACAGACCCCAAAATGAAACATAAGCCATGAATCTCCTTTTGTTACATAGTATAATTTCTATTTGAAGTATTCCTCTTGTATTCCTTCTACTCACATTTAAGATCTCTGCATGTATCTAAACATCTCAGGGAAAACCTAACATTAGGTTAAGCCTCATCCTTGTTTTTTCTTCCTTGGAGGTTATATTGCCATTAAATTTAATCCCACAATTAACTATAATCTTCTCCTTCTACTATAAGATTAATTACATGGCTGATAGCATATAATTCCACTTCCTATAATGAAGCTTGCCAAAGAAGAAGCATTCAATAAAAAAGTACTGACAGACATGCTAGAACTCAATGTTTTACAAGTTTGCACAATACGTTTATTTCCGTAACCACATAATTCACAAAGGCATAGTGCAGAGCCCTTCATTAAGAATGATATGATGCAGAGGATGGCTTTGTCTATTTTGGGCCTCTTATTTCAGCAAATGAATTCCCTGACTGCTTTTTTATTTCCATAAAGAATGTCATAGGAACCGCAATAGGAATTGCAATAAATCTACATAGAACTTTTGATAGCATGGCCATTTTGACAGTATTAATGCTGACTATATCCTGCTACTTTGCTGAATTCATTTGAGTTCTAGAAGTTTTCTGGTGGATTTTTTTTGGGGGGGTCTTCTATACATAGAATCATGTCGTTGGCAAATAGGGATAATTTGAGTTCATTTTCCATTTGTATCCCTTTAATTTTTTTCTTCTTTCTAATTGCTCTGGCTAGAGTTCCCAGGACCATGTTTAACAGAAGTGGTGAAAGGGGGCCTCCCTGCCTTGTTCCAGTTTTTAAAGGAAATGCTTTCAGTTTTTCTCCATTTAGAATGATGTTGGCCTTGGTTTTAGCAATCCTCAGCAAGAAAAATGAAGAAGGAAACATCACAATACCAGATGTAAAATTATACTACAGAGCTACAGAATCAAAAATGGCATGGTATTGGCACCAAAACAGACTTGAATACCAAGGGTAAAAAATGGAAGACACAGAGACAAACCCACATACAGTTATCTCATACCAAAGGTGCCATAAATATACATTAGAGAAAAGATAGCCTCTTCACCAAAAGGTGCTGGGAAAACTGAAAATCCATATGTAACAAAATGAGATTAGACCCCTGTCCCTCACCTTGCACAAAACTCAATTCAAAGTGGATCAAGGACCTAGGCATTAACCAGAGACACTGTGCCTACTAGAAGAAAAAGTAGGCCAAACTCTCCAAACGCTCTGCTTAGGAACCGAATTTCTCAACAAGACTCCTAAAGTACAAGAAGTAAAATCAAGAATCAATAAATGTCATGGATCTAAACTAAAAAGCTTCTTCTTAACAAAGGAAACAATCAAGGATATAAAGAAAGAGACTATAAAAGGGAGCAAATTTTTCCCACCTGTACCTCAGATAGAGCATTAATCATTAAGATAATAAAGAACTCAAAAAACTTAACACCAAAAAAACAAATAATCTAATCAATAAATGGGCTAAGGAACTCAACAGACACTTCTCAGAAGAAGATATACAATCAATCAATAAATATATGATAAAGTGTTCAATATCACTAACAATTAGAAAAATGCAAATTAAAACTACACTGAGATTTCATCTCACTCAAGTCAGAATGGGAATTATCAAGAATACAAGCAACAACAAATGTTGGTGAGAATACGGGGGAAAAGGTACACTCATACATCACTGGTGGGACTGTATATTGGTGCAACCACTCTGAAAAGCAATATTGAGATTCCTCAGAAAACTTGGAGTGGAACCACCATTTGACCCAGCTATCCCATTCCTCGGTTTATACACAAAGGACTTCAAAATCAGTATTATACAGTGATACAGCCACATCAATTTTTATAGCAACTCAATTCACAAGAGCCAAACTATGGAACCAACCTAGGTACCCTTCAACATATGAATGGTTAAAGAAAATGTGGTGTATATATACACAATGGAATATTACTCAGCCATAAAGAAGAATGAAATTATGGCATTTTCTAGTAAACAGAAGGAACTGGAAACCATCATGCTCAGTGAAATAAGCCAGTCCCCAAAAAACAAAGGCTAAATATTCTCTCTGATATGTAGATGCTGACTCAATAGGCATGGTTGGGATTGGGGTGGAGAAGGGGAGGTTCACCAGATTGGACAGGGCAGAGTGGAGAAAAGGAGAGGGAATGGAAATAGGAAAGACAGTAAAATGAATCAGACATAACTTTCCTATGTTCATATATGAATTCACTACCAGTATAACTCCACATCATGTATGACCACAAAAATGAAGTTATACTCCATGTATATATGATGTCAAAATACATTCTACTGTTACATGTAACTAAAAAGAACAAATTAAATGGACATAAAAATTATATACTGCAAATCTGAAATTTCTTAAGTTGTTCTATGCGAGTAACAAGTATAATTGTTTGAGAATTTTATACCCTTGGAGCCCTATAGCCAGTTTGTTTCACAATATTAGCTTAATTTAAACATCACTTTGGATTTCCCTTCCCAAGTGTTTCGGCATTATGTGCTCGTGTGAGGTAGGGTGGGGGGAAAAAGATTTCCATTATTCAAAAATAAACCATAGGGCTGTAGACCAAATTTGCTCTTTCTATATTATATTTTACTGATTTTAGATAAATAGATTTATTGTAGCTTAGCTTAATCTCTTTCAAATCTGTGATGAGTTTGTATAATTTTAATAAAATAATGCCTGCAAAGTGTCTAATGGGTATCCAAAACATAATTGACTGAATGTTTTGGCATCAGTAATCCAGGAATGCATGCTCCATCTGTGGGGAATAAATCCTATAAATGGATAAATTCCTCAGTGATTCAATTTCTTTGCCAAGCACTAACATCATGTTTTTTTTCCCATTTGTGTTGTCAAAGAAAGATAAGAGCATAACTATATATTCATATGTTTTACTTACAGCTCAGCAATGGCAAATTCATCTTCAATTGTGTGCATATGCAGAATGCTGAGCTGAAAAGGATTCTGAGAAGCTCTCTGATGTTTAAAGAGATATGCAACTATATTCAGACATTGTTCTAATACCTATATATTAAATATGAATGTGTGTGTAAATGTTACATAGGATGTATGTGTCTGTGTATGTGTGTGTGGGGGTGTCTATATCTGTGTATATTCCCTTCAATTTGGGATTATTATAAGAAGAAACTAAGGGAAGAGGATAATCTGAGAAAGTTGTAATCATTTAGTAAAATCTTTCCTTAGCACAGGAAAGAGAAAATTGGCACAACAAATCTGGTCATACCTGTGCTGGTCTTTTAACACTAAATTGTACATTAATTTTCAAATCATCTTTAGGCAAGAACAACAATAGTTTCCAGTAAGACATGAAGAATAAAAAATAGTTTAGCTGGGGTGAGGATGAAAGAGTCATTTTTTAAAGATTTTTAAAAAAATTTTACTTAAACTGTAAATAACAAACATTAGCTAGTTACTTTTGCAAATGTCCTGTACTTACACTAAGTGTTTTCATTAGTATTTGAAAAATGAAAAATAAACTGTTGCTAAGAGTCTAACTCAGAATAAAAAAGAAAAGCATTCTAGGAAGAGGGAGTACTCTAAGATCATATATTTAGTCAGTATAGAAGGGTTACTATATTGATCCTGAAATTCTAAATTCATTGCTCTTTTATTACACAATGTCTGCCTATGATGATTAAGCTTAGGTCTGAATACATGGGCAATTTTAAATTTTGAATCAGGAAAATACACTTAACAAAAATATATAAATCCAATACAACTAATAGCTCCATATCCTTTAGAAGGAGTGTAACATATTAATATCTTAATATCTCTAATTCTGAATCTAAAATAGAAATCCCTTTAATTTATTTTCAGTCATTAAACACACATTAATTCTGAGCTTCATATGTGAAAAATACCCGGCAGGATTCTGAAGATTAATTTATTTCAAAGATGTTAGACCCTTCTCTCTGTAACAGAGTTCATAGTCTATTAATTAAGTCATCCATTCCAAAAGATTTTCATAGTCCTACTCTGTGTCAGATACTATGGGAACAAAATGGTAAAAAAAAGTGTGATTCCACTACTCTGGATTATATTCTAGTAGAGAACAAATTTAAAAGTAGTTAATAAATTATAATTACCATAAAATAATCTCACATGGGATATTTTTTAAAAGGATATGAGCAGATGCTGAGAAAGAGAACTATTCTTTAAGAGTAAGTGGGGTCAGACCTGGCACAGGTGGCACATCCCTGTAATCCCGGTGGCTATGGAGGCTAAGACAGGAAGAACTCAAGTTTAAAGCCAGCCTCAGCAAAAGTGAGATGCTAATCATCTCAGTGAGACCCTGTCTCTAAATAAAACACAAAATGGGGCTAGGGATGTGGCTCAGTGGTTGAGTGCCACTAAGTTCAAACCCTGGTATTGCCCCCTCCCCACCAAAAGAGAGTGGGATCAGGGATGAGTTTTGTGACACATTATTTTTTAATTAATTAATTTATTTATAAAATTTATGTATTTATTTGTTCTATTTATGTTTACATGATAGCAGAGTGCAATTTATTGTACACAGATGGAGCACAGCTTTTCATTTCTCTGGTCGTATGTGATGTAGAATTACAAAATACATGCAGTCATACATAAAGGTAGGACTATGATGTCCATCATATTCCATCATCTTTACTGCCCCCCTGGCCCCTCCCCATTCCCATCCCTGTGAACAGAGTTCCTCCATTCTTCCTGTGACCTCCCCCACATTATGGATCACCATCCACTTATCAACAAGTACATTCAGCATTTGGTTTTCTGAAATTGGCTTACTTCACTTAGCATCATGTTCTCCAACTCCATCCATTTACCTGCAAATGCCATAATTTTATTCTCTTTTATTGCTGATTAATATTCCATTGTGTATATATACCACAGTTTCTTTATCCATTCATCAGCTTGGATTTTAATTGGAATCCCACTGAATCTATATACTATACTTTAGGTAGTATGGCCATTTTGACAATATTGATTCTGCCTATCCAGGAGCATGGGAGATTTTTCCATCTTTTAAGGTCTTCTTCAATTTCTTTCTTCAGTGTCTTGTAGTTTGCATTGTAGAGGTCTTTCACCTCTTTTGTTAAATTTATTCCCAAGTATTTTATTGTTTTTTTCAGGCTATTGTGAATAGGATAGTTTTCCTAATTTCTCTTTCAGAGGGTTTATCACTGATGTATAGAAATGCAATTGATTTATGGGTGTTGATTTTATATCCTCCTAATTTTCTGAAATCATTTATTAATTCTAGAAGTTTTCTGGTAGAATTTTTTGGATCCTCTAAGTATAGAATCATGTCATCTACAAATAATGATAGTTTGATTTCTTCTTTTCCTATTCGTATCCCTTTAATTTCTTTCATCTGTCTAATTGCTCTGGCTAGTGTTTCAAGGTCTATGTTGAATAGCAGTGGTGAGAGAGGGCATCCCTGTCTAATTCCCATTTTTAGAGGGAATGCTTCCAATTTTTCTCCATTTAGGATGATGTTGGCCTTGGGTTTAGCATAGATAGCTTTTACAAAGTTGAGGTATGTTCCTACTATCCCAAGTTTTTCTAGTGTTTTGAACATAAAAGGATGCTGTATTTTGTCAAATGCTTTCTCTGCATCAATTGATAAAATAATATGACTCTTATTTTTAAGTCTATTGATGTGATGTATTACATTTATTGATTTCCGTATGTTGAACCAACCTTCCATCTCCGGAATGAACTCCACTTGATCATGGTGCACTATTTTTTGATATGTTTTTGTATGCAATTTGCCAGAATTTTATTGAGAAATTTTCATCTATGTTCATCAGGATATTGTCTGAAGTTTTCTTTCTTTGCTGTGTCTCTGTCTAGTTTTGGGATCAGGGTGAAACTTGCCTCACAGAATGAGTTTGGAAGGGTTCCCAACTTTTCTATTTCATGAAATAGTTTGAGGAGTATTGTTGTTAATTCTTCTTTGCAGGTCTTGTAGAACTTGGCTGAGAATCCGTCTGGACCTGGGCTTTTCTTGGTTGGCAGGCTCTTGATGGCATCGTCTATTTCCTTGCTTGAAATTGATCTGTTTAAGTTGTGTTTGTCCTCTTGGTTCAGTTTAGGTAGGTCATATGCCTCTAGAAATCTGTTGGTGTCTTCAGGGTTTTCTATTTTACTGGAGTATAAATTTTCAAAATAGTTTCTAATTATCCTCTGTATTTCAGTAGTGTCTGTTGTGATATTTCCTTTTTCATCATGAATTTTAGTAATTTGGGTTTTCTCTTTCCTTCTTTTCATTAGGGTGGCTAAGGGTTTGTCAATTTTGTTTATTTTTTCAAAGAACCAGCTTTTTGTTTTGTCAATTTTTTGAATTGTTTCTTTTGTTTCAATTTCATTGATTTCAGCCCTGATTTTAATTATTTCCTGTCTTCTACTTCTTTTGGTGTTGATTTGTTCTTCCTTTTCTAAGGCTTTGAGATAAAGAGTTAATTCATTTATTTGTTGACTTTTACTTCTTCTAATGAATGAGTTTAGTGCAATGAACTTTCCTCTTAGCACTGCCTTCATGGCATCCCAGAGATTTTGATATGTTGTATCAGAGTTTTCATTTGCCTCTAAGAATTTTTTTTATCTCTTCCCTGATGTCTTCTGTTATCCATGCATGATTCAATAGCATATTATTTAGTTTCCAGGTGATAGAGTAGTTTCTGTTTTTTAATCTGTCATTGATTTGTAATTTTATTCCATTGTGGTCAGATAGGATGCAGGGTAGAATCTCTATTTTTTTGTATTTGCTAAGATTGGCTTTGTGACATAATATATGATCTACTTTGGAAAAGGATCCATGTGCTGCTGAGAAAAAAAGTGTATTTGCTTGTTGATGGATGGAACACTCTATATATGTCTGTTAAGTGTAAATTATTGATAGTTTCACTTAGATCTATGGTTTCTTTATTAAGTTTTTGTTTGGAAGATCTATCCAATGGTGAGAGAGCTGTGTTAAAGTCTCCAAGTATTATTGTGTTGTGGTCTATTTGGTTCTTATATTTGAGAAGAATTTGTTTGATATATGTAGAAGCCCCATTATTTGGGGCATAGATATTTATGATTGTTATGTCTTATTGATGTATGATTCCCTTAAGAAGTATGAAATAACTTTCTTTATCTCTTTTCAGCAGCTTTAGTTTGAAGTCCACTTTATTTGATATGAGGATGGAAACTCTTGCTTGTTTGTGGGGTCCATGTGAATGATATGTTTTTTTCCACCTTTTCACTTTAGTCTGTGAATGTCTTTTCCTGTGAGATGAGTCTCTTGAAGACAGCCTATTGTTGGGTCTTTTTTTTTTTTAATCCAGTCTGTCAGTCTATATCTTTTAATTGGTGCATTTAGGCCATTCACATTCAGGGTTATTATTGAAATATGATTTATAGTACCAGTCATTTTGGTTTATTTTTGATTTTTACCTTGACTTGGTTTCTTCTGTGATTGCCCCCCACACACACTTTATTTTAGTGTAGTTCCTTTCTTTGCATATTTTCATTGTTGGTTGTCATTTCCTCCTCCTGGAATATTTTTCCAAGAATGCTGTGTAGTGCAGGCTTTCTTGCTGTAATTTCTTTTAACTTTTGTTTATCATGGAAGGTTTTAATTTCATCATCAAATCTGAAGCTCAGTTTAGCTGGATATAGGATTCTTGGTTGGCATCCATTTTCTTTCAGAGTAATATTTTGCTATTTGTAATTGCTCTCTTATCTCTTTGTTGGAGTGATCAATGTTTGCCTTTATTTGCTCTCCTTTATCTTTGTTGGATTGATCAAGTTTTGCCTGTATTTGCTCGCTTATGTCATTCTTTAATTCACAAATCATTTTGATTATGTACATTCTGAATTCTTTCTCTGACATTTCATCAACAGTGTTGTCAATGGATTCTGTTACTGTGGTATCAAGATTTATTTAGGGCACTTTTTCCCCTTGTTTTTTCCTGCTGATTGTTTATCTTGCTTTCTTGCAATGCCAATCTGAAGTATTGTGGCTTCTATCCTATAATCTTGTATTGACACTACAAATTACCTGTATCTCACCTTGGAGTTACTTCTGGTCCCTAGCAGAAATCCCCAGATGGACCCTACTGTCACTAAAGTTGGTGTTGGCGGTAGTGGGCAGTACCTCAAGAGTGCAGTGGGAGTGACTTTGGATGGGCTCTTGTGGCAGTCCCTGAGGGCAATTATGGTCCTTCTGTCACACTCCTGCCAGTCTGCAGAAACTCTGGAGCAGAACTGGGGTGGGCCCGGGCCTCACTTAGTCACAAGCAGGTGTGCACAAAAAGTACTTTTCACCAAGACATCTTCCCAGCAACTCTCTGGTCAACTGTGGGCTGATGCCACTCCTGATATTAATCATTGTGGCCAGCGATTACTGCTTCAAAATATCTGATGTAATCCTTCTTGGTTTTGCCTTAAAAAATGTCCCCTTTGTCAACCTCTGAATATCCTCATTTCCATTGGAGTACTATTCTCTTCCAAAGTGAATATTATTATTTGGAAAATCTTCGTCTGATTTTTAAAATTCACATTGATACCGGTAGGAAGCAAAGGAGAAAAACAAAGGATTATATAACAATCACTCTAATGTAAATATGAATAGAAGGATTAAATGTTTAGTTATAGTTTATAGTTTCAGAGGTTTCAATCCATGCTCAGGCCCCACCATGCCAGGCATGTGGCAGCACATGGTGGGAGTGTGCTGAAGAACAGAAGAAATTGGGAGTGTGATGTAAACAGAAGAAAACTGTTTACCTCATGGCCAGGAAGGAGAGAATGACAGAGAGAACATTAGCCAAGAGTCTCAATGTCCCCTACAAGGGAATGTCCCCAATGACCAAATTTCCTACATCTGAGCTCCATCTCTTAAAGGTTTAACACCTTCCAATAGTACCGAAGTTGGGGATCAAGCCATTAGTACATGGGCCTTTGGGGGACACTAAGATCGACTCTCCAGAATAATAGCATTGTACATGGAAGGAGAGGAGATTCCTAGAAAAGGATTAGAACCGAAGACTAGGTCTAGAAACCCACATACTATCATCTGGATCATTCAGACTCTGTTGTCAAAGTTGAATCTCAACTTCTCTTTCAAGGTATGCTTTGTATATTCAACTTGATTATTGACATCTACACTGGGATGTCTCACAAATATTTCAAAACAACATAAACAAACAAACTACTGCATTTTCTTTTGTGCCTTCCCAGTCTTTTCCATTTTAGTAATGTCAAGACCACATACTTTATTGTTTCTGACTCAAATCTAAGATTTGTCTTAGGTTCCTTTGGAAAGTTAAGAAAAATTGGTGTGGTTACATCATATTTTAAATTGTGGATTTTATAATATAAGATCACAGGAGTAGGTAAAATCCCTATCATATGGGTTTTTGCTGGAAGTCATGCTAAATAATTGAATTTTACTTGACTCAGCATGTGAAGTGTTTGTGAGGTTTGAGCATACTGGTGACATGACATTAATCAAGTTGTTAAAAGATTAATTTAGGGTTGGAGGTGTAGCTCAGTAGTATAGTACTTGAGGAAAGCCCTGGATTGGATCCATAGCACTAAAAAAAATTGTTTTTTAAAATTTCAGGAAAAGATAAATTTGATTGGTGTGATACACAGAAAGGAACTGGGAGAGTTGAAGGATGAGTGTAGATTTGCAGTGACCAAATGAGAAGACCAAAGGAGAGATGATAGGGTGGTAAAAATATATGTGGAAGAAACAAGGACAAGGTTATTTGGATTATTTTGAAAGCAAAATGGGAAGAAATTTCTGGGGGACTGGACCCAATTGGTACAAGGAAAAGGGGAGAAATGCAGTACTACTATTTGCCTAAGCAAATGATGGATGCCTGTGTTGCTCACTGTAATGAATAACACCAGAGGAGAGAGTGTGTGTAGAGTACCAGTTTGCTCTTGGTAACGTTGAGATTTCTATTAGACTTAAAATTGGGAGTTCTCAACATGTGGTTACAGATTTGCCTTTGGATCCTGTAACTTAGGAAAGAGGTCACAGGTTGAGAGACAAACTTGAAATTCATCAGGAAGAAGAAATTGAACAGACTAAGAATACTTTGAAAGTGAACACAAATAGAAAATATCAAACAAGGTGCCAACCCTGGATCACTCCAACATTTGGTTATAAAAAGAAGAAACATGAGGAAGAGCTGCCAATGAAAATGAGAATCACTGTGGCAATGTGCACATCACCTGTGACAAGGGACACTTCACTGGGAAAAGGCACAGAGGGAAAAGGGTATGATATAAAGTGATTCATAAAATGTGTGGAGGAAAAAAAAAATTTAAATGGTAGAAATAGGTGTTGTAGTAGAAAGGGGAAAACAACAGCATTAAGGAAGAATGAGAGACAAAAGGATGGAGAGTCTAAGTGTTGGGTTTGCCTCTGTTCAAAGTCACGATTTCCTTCTCCAGTGGAGAAGTCATAAAATTCAATATGGATGAAAGCAGAGTGTGAGATAAGCCATTTGATTCACTGCATTTTATTAGGAGTCAAGGTCATCTACTGGAAGAGGTCCCTTAACAGCCAGGGTGTGGAATAGAACTTCAAATCAATCTCAGTGTCTGTTTGTGGGATAGCATTTAGAATTCAGGAAGGTAGTGTGATGTGACAAGAAGGTATTTAGCCACTCAGTTATTTAGAGGGAAAAGGGGGAATGGAGCTTTTATAAAGGAGTGATTACAATGCTGGACACCATGAATGTGGGAGAATGAAAAGCAATGAAAAAAATTATGTGATGAGTAAATGGCAGTTCTGAAAGAGAACAAGAGACTTTGAGACATGCTTAGAGAGAGATGGCTGGGCAGGAGCCAGGAGATTAAGAATGTACACTTGAAATTGAAATTGTGAAGGAAGAACAAAAACAGAAAAATAACTTCAGATACTGCAAAGGTTTGGAAAAAAACCTTTATAAAGAACAAAATGAAAATAAATTATAATCGGTAAAATAAGTGAAATGAAGTAAAAAAACTTGTGATGATTATTATAATATTACTTATGTAATATTATTATCAAATTATTCTTAAAATAACTATTGGCTGTGTTTGTGTCTATGTGTTGCAGGTACCCTAAGTAGGGGCTTAGCCTTCTTTTCAAGTATGGAGCCCCATGCAGCACTTCCATGGATAATTAAATAAGATAACACACCTATGGGAAATCACCAATTAATTGATTAATGTCTTTATTTGTAGTGTTATCATTTGCACAGTGAGAATAATGCTATTTAACTGCAAGGGTTGTTTGATAAGTTTGATAATCAAATGCAAATTGTGCGTGTGTGTGTGTGTGTGTGTGTGTGTGTGCTGTGCTCCACAATAAATATTTTGGTCAATGACAGATCACATACATAATGGAAGTCCCATAACATTCTATCACCTAGTGACATCATGGCTGTCTCAATTTGTGTAAGAACACTCTATAATGTCCACATAATGGCAAAATTACTGGTTGATACATTGCTCAGAACACATATATCCTGATATGAAATGATATGTAATTCTGTGTGTATGGTAGGGCGTTGCACTGAAGGTGCTTGATGATAACTTTTACTTCTTTATACACTCTGGTTCTGATTTTTTGAAATAGGACTATTGACATTTTTGACATAGTATAGGTTGTTACAACATTGATTTCAAGGACTTTTAAATCCTTATAGGAAAGAGAAGTTTGCACTTGAATAAATTTGGAGAACTGAAACAATCCCAAATAAATGGTTCTGATTTTAAAATATTATCATGGGTGGTGGGAAAATGGGGGGACATTGATCAAAGACTACAAACTACATTTGCAAGATAGATAGGTTCTGGAGACCTTATGTACAGCATTGTGTTATAGTAAATATTATTGAATGATTATTTGAAACTTGCCAAGGGAGATCCTAAATGTTTTAGCCACATGCACAAAAAAAAAAAAAAGAAATTATATCAAGCAATTGGTATATGTGATCATTAGCTTGATATGCATATTAAATTACATTTTCCACTTTAAATATATACTGGTACAATTTTTGTAAATCATAGCACAAAAAGAACTAGGGAAAATATTATTCTACTTTTTTTTTAATGAGAATGTATGTGACATTTATTTTGCTTATGTGTATCATGACTGAGTAGAGAGAAGATTGGATACATTTATTCTGAATTTTCAAAGATTCTGATAAAAATTGTTTCTAAGATACTCGATTTCCAAGGACCACACATTATCTCAGTATTTCCTTTTCTTATGATTACATAAATGTCATTTGTTTCACACACAGATTAAATGTGAGTGTTGAAGGCATAATATAGTCAAGATTTGTTGATATAATTAAGAAGAATGCTATGACTCTTACCCTCATGGATCTTAAAATCTAGTTACTTCTGATGTTTCAAAGTTATCCTCCAAATATCCTTCAGGAATAGTTTTCATCCATCCTTGCTTCCTGGCAGTAGCAGTCTCCAAATAATATATAGCCAGTAATTAATTATTTTAACTAAGTGACAAGGGTCTGGGGTACAACTCAAAATTGTCAAATACCAACATTCCCAGACAGATCACACCTGCTGAAAACATTCTCTTCAACAGCTTCAGAGTAAAGGAAGTGACTTTATTAGACCTTTTTCAAGACTATACAGGAAGATTAAAAAAAAAAAAGACTAAGAAAATCAATATATCGATTTTACAAAGTAGCCTACAGTCAGAAGCTTCAACTCCAAGCCAAACTTAAAATCAAAATTTCGAATGTCACCTAGCCTTCACAATGAGCAGAACTGGGATAATAGATGTGAGGCTCCCATTTACTCAAACACTGATTAGTTCTGCCTGTGTGACCAGCTCAGCTTTCAAAAGAAAGGCACTAACAAGTTTCTGTCGCCTAATCCATTTTGAAGGACATAATTGTTTAACACTGACAGAGTCATTCACAGCTACACAGCACATTATCTGAAGAAAATGAATTCCTATGAACTATCCCAAAAATGGCAGGGAAAAGTATAGAGGAGAATGGTTTATGGATATATAAAAGCAGCCACAAGCATGTTCTCTAGTTATAAAATAATGCTCAGAAGGACTGGGGAGGAATAGCAAGATCCTGGGTCTTGATAATTGCTGCATCCAAACATACAATAGACCATGTTAGGAGGTATACCTATGGGGACAGAAGCACTTGTAGGATAATTTACTCATCAATTTCAAGCATTCTCAAAGTACTGCCCTGGAGCAGCACCATCAGCATAACATCAGCATAACCTGGGAACATGTTAGAAATTCTTGGGCCCCCAATGCATACCCATACCAACTTGAATTCAAAACTCTTTGGGTAAAGCTTAGCAACCTATACTTTAACAAGGTGGTTCTCATGCACACTCAAATTTAAGAACTATTGATCTATCCAAATTATTCCAACAATTTACATGGTAATGTGATCTCTTTTCAGAAAATTCTCCCATTCAAATAAAAAAAAAACTATCTTTTCATATGCTCGGTCTGCATATGGCAATAGCCTAACTCATGTGGAAAATGAAAGAGCATTAATGAAAGGCAGCTAGGAAAGAGGCATTGGCCTCAGTTTTCAAGCTAAGTTATATATGCAAACAGCAATGTGACAGGCAAGGGTCAGTGATTAGCAAATTTGGCCACAACTACACACAGCTGCAGGGTCAGAGGCACCATCTTCATTGGCAAAAAGCTACACAAATAATTCCTTAATTATAATGCTGGTGCATACGTAAACAAAATGAAGCACTAGTATTTAACTTATCATTTTGAAAAGTCCTATTGACTATGAAATGTTGAAAATATATCAAACCAAACGCTGGGCCATTTCTCAACAAAGAACAGTAATTGGACGCCAGAGGAGGCTTGCTGCTGATAGAGGGGATATTTCACCAAGGGCTTGCTGAGGAAGATTTAATTTTTCAAAATTTAAGTCCACAATACAGCACTTATTCAGCTGCCATCACAAATCCATTAGGAATATACTGAACAGCAGCCAAAGAGAGAAACCTGTGACAAAATGACCAACTCAAGCAAAACATATTTAGGTTAGAGTCACGAAATGTTTATCCTACCCTAAACATCGCCTACTACCAGCCTTGGAGGTGGCTCCTGGCCCCATCATTAGGTGACTCTGTTCCTGCTGTTCAGCTTAGTCCAGTAGGGACCACAGCCAAGCTCATCCTGTCCAATCATCAGCTGCCTGCTTATCTGACCAGAACAGCTTCACGGGGCAAAGTTCCTCTCCCTCAGATAAGCAGTCCCTTCCATTCTGGGAAACAAATTGGCTCTGGAAGAGTAGTGTGTGCAGAGTAAGATTACAAGGAAAATAGAGAAGCCAGGGCAGGACATGGTAGAGAAAAGGCGATAAAGACGGAAGGAGAAAAAGAATAGTTATGGAAGATAAAGCAGAGGGGCAAAAGGAAAAACAAACTTACCATTCACACTCAAAAGGATAATTCAGCCTTTAGAATATTTGCAAACCACGGATCTCCCCTGCAAAGAAACACCAGCAACAATACATGAAATGTCAATACTCTGATACATACAATAGCACCACATGTATAGGGAAACAAAGAAAATTGTCCCTGCCCAATTCAATACATGGCATCTCTTCCCATTGGTTCTTATCAGTCTTTACATTATAATAAATGTATACAAGTAAGTCTGTTGTTAATTTTGGTTTAGAATGTTGCCCAATTTGGGAAGTTAATGTTTAAGCTACCCTTTATAGGAAAAATGCAACTACAACTGAGACCTTATTTTATTCTCTCAAGTAGCTAGAATTGCATGAGTTTATCCTCCAACATCTATTTTCCAGTGAAAAATCAGGTGACCAATATAGTTGAGTCTTACTTAAAGCTTAAGGGGACCTTCCTCATTCAACTTTGTGACCCATTAAATGGATCACTGTTCATCACTTTCATTGATTGCAGAGATTGCACTGTGTTCAGATGAGTTCATCAGGATCTAGTTGGAAACAAACAAAAAAAAAAATCACATTTCTCTTTAAGGTATTATTTCCCAATTTCCGTTTATTTATTTTTTTAAAAGGTACAGGTGTAGATGATTTAAAAAAGAGTAAAATTAGTGTAAGCCACTTTAAATGCCAATTAATATCAAATATGATATATATCCTTTAATCTAAAAGCATTAGTCTCAAAAGAAGACTTTGACTCAGTATATCCTTTGTTTTATTTTACCATAATTAATAAGATTCATGAGCACATTATAACCTCACTATAGATCACAAATATTTAAATTATAATAGGCTGAATTTCATAATTGTGATTAATTCTGATTAAGAGGTAAAGTCTTTGAAAGCTTTCTACTTACTTAATGTACAATAACTGCTTTATATTTGTAATTCACAAATATACTATATACTGGAATACAGTATTCTTACTGTATGCTAGTAGTAACATTCCAAAAGAAATTAATTTTAAATAAAAAATAAATACATAACACTCAAATACAGCATTAACTTGGAATCACCATTCAGGAAAAGAAATATGTAAATACTATAGTAAGTTTTACCCTTTTATCCCATCCACTTTAGTATATAAGTACATACAAAGGAATTCAACTATCTGAATGATTTTGGCACAGTACTAGTCTATAAAAGCCAAAGTAACTGTGCAATTTTCTTTATATCTTCACTATTCTAGACAAAAATAATATTTTTTCATATTAGTAAAATAAATCCATGCTAAAAAATACATGATCATTCATTGACTTGCATTTGGCTAGTTTGGGGTCAAATTTTTTTTTCAAAAAACATAAATCCAACTTACAAAATGTTTTAAATAACCTTGGAATCTTACTATGTGTCAGTGACAGAAAAACAATTAGCATGTACACGCTAAGATATGGTGGCTTAAAACTACACCAAGTATTAGAGGAGACATAAAGTGTGGTAGACTTTTCCTGAAAAGAAGTATTCCTGCCAGGGAATGTTCATAAAGCCAGAGAAAGGCAGGCGTCAGATCACAAGGGCATGGGCGACATTGAGGAGGCTGAAAGTTTTCCTAACCAAAATGGAGAGGCATTAAAAGACACAGTTCAAATTGTTTTTAAGAGACATTTTTCTGGCAACATAGTAAAAAAATTTGCCAGATAAGAGACAACTGCGCTAATCCAAAAAGCATATGATCGTGTCTAAACAAAGGCAATGTGAGCAGGAATGGAGGAAGCCATGAAGAGATTCGAAGGGGTAGAGGCTACAGGAGTTAGAAACAGGATGACAGTGTTCAGGTGAGGCTTACATTACAATGACCTATGTTACGAGGTAAGTAACTGGGTAAATAATATGAAAAACATTGGAAGCAAAAATAGAGAAAATACTACAAAAATTTTGTAGATGAGAAGAAAATCAAAGTGGTAATAAAAGATCTGCCCAATATTTGACCCTAGATAGTAATTCTTCTACAATAGTTTGATTTTACATCAATTCCTTTTTGTTCAGTATTGCACAAATGACAAATGCCCACTAAATTTTATATAGGACCTCTCTATTCACATAAAGACAGTTAAAAATAATTATTTGAACTACCTTTAATTTAATAATAAATCTGTAACATTAGCCAACACTAAGATAAGAAAGACATAGTTCTTTCTTAATGGAGTCCAAAACCCTGCATAAGTGGTAAATACAAATTAGAAAAAGAAATAAGCACAAAATCCCAAGGAAAATTGCGATGAATATTTTAGCTAAAAATGTGCTAAATAACCTGTATGAAAGTGGAAGGGAAAGTTAAGAAGGGAGATTTTGTAGTATTTTTATGGGCTTCCCTTCTATGTAATGACCAGAATATTCATATGAGAAATAGTCGAGTCAATTAATTAAACCCAGCATTTTGACCAAGGATATAATCTACTAGAGATATGGATAAGGTAGATAGAGACTTCAAAAGTCAGGAATCCCTACAGATGTTTGAGTTATTAAAATATGAGAATTAGAGTGTGGACCCTGGATTTTCATAACTCAGTTGCAATTGTGACTTTTCCAACTTCTTTTACTAAGTCACTGAAACTCTCTGTGTCTCTGTTTCCTCATTTGAAAAGTATGATATTTACATAAAAATCATACAAATAGATCATACAGATCAAGCAAAAAGAATAGAGAGCCCAGAAATAAACCTATACATTTACAGACAATGGATCTTTGATAAAGTTACCAAGAACACAAATTATAGTCTCTTTAATAAATGGTGCTTACAAAACTGAATATCTACATGAAGAATAACACATTTGAAACTTTATCTTACACCATATAAAAAATCAGCTCAAAATGGATTAAAGACTTAAATGAAAGGCCTGAAACATAATACTAACAGAAAAAAATATAGGAGAGAAACTCTATGACATTGGTATGGGCATTAATTTCTTGGATATGACCTGCAAATCACAGCAAACACATGCAAACGTAGACAAACGGTGTTACACTAAACTAAAAAGCTTTTGTATGGAAAAGGAATAAATCAACAGAGTGGAAAGGCAATCTATAAAATTGGAGAAAACAGTTATGAAATATTTATCTGATAGGAGGTTTCTATCTAAAATATACAAGGAACTATACATTCCAATATAAAAATAAAATAATCATTATAATAATAATAAGATTTAAGGCAGAGGACGTGAATAGACATTTCTCATAAATACACACATGTGCACACACAAAATGGCCAGCAGGTATGGGAAAAGGTGCTCAACACCACTAATCATGAGAGAAACACTTGTTGGGATGACTATTATCAGAAAGGCAAAAGATAATATGTGCCAATAATAATGTGGAGAAAACAGAAACATCATATACTGTTGGTAGGAACTTAAATTGGTACAGACATTATGGGTAACAGTATGGAGCTCACTTACAAAATTAAAAATTGAACTATTTGTGATTCAGCAATCTACTAATGGTTATATACCCAAAGGAATTGAAATAAGGATCTCAAAGAGATATCTGCACTACTATGATTGTTCCATTATTCAAAATAGCCAAGACATGGAATCAACCATAGGATCTGCTGATCGATGACCAGGCAAAGAATATGTGGGGTATTTACAGATAGGTTAGATGAATAATAGCAAACATACATAATAAAATACCAATTGGTCTTTAAAAGGAAAGAAATCTTGTCATTTATGACAACATGGATGAATCTGGAGGAAAACACTATACTAAGCGAAATAAGCCAGATGGAGAAAGACAAATACTCTGTGATCTCACTCATATATGGAATCTAAACTAGTTAAATTCATAGAAGCAAAAAGTAGACCAGTAGTTACCAGAGTCTAGGGATGGGGGAAATGAGGTAATATTACTCAAGAAGTATAAAGTTTCAGCTATTCAAGATGAATGAGTGCTAGGTATCTTACACACAACAATGTGACTATAATTAACAATATTTTGTGTATACTTAACATTTACTAAGAAGGAGATCTTAAGTATTCTTACCATACATACACTAAAAGATGGCAACTGAGTTGATCGCTATGTTAAATAGCTTCTCAGTCAACCAATTATCAAGCTGCTATTGCCCATTTACATTTTTATTTTCTCTAATTTTACTCACCAGAGTTAGGTCTTCAAGTACTTATTGTATTGTGCTGTCACCCATGTGACCAAGCACAGATAAACTTTTTGCTATTTCATTTACCGTATTTTTCTATTTACCATTTTGTTATTTCTTTGAGATTGGTACTGCTGTAGATAATTCATAGGTAAAGAAGTAGAGACCCAGAGATGTTAGAAAATAGTTAAGCAAATATCTAGTCAACAGCAAAATAGACAGTGTTTTTTATGTTATTTACAGGTATGATTTTTCTCACAATATAGTAGTGGATGGCTCATTACAATATCTCAGAATGGGATGCTTGTTGGATATGCAAATCCTCAAATATCCCACCCAAAGATACTGGTTCCATTTGATTGAATGGAGTCTAGGAACTTTCAGATCAAAAGGGCACACCAGGTGATCTAACGCATACTAGACCTGAGAGATGCAGATATGTTGCTCTCAACACTGTGGTTGATGCCATGCCATCTTCAAAAATTCTGATTATCTCTATTTTAGAAACATATCTTCAAAATCACCAAAATAGTATCATCCTTTTTCATGCTTTATTTTTTATAAAACAAAACAAAACAGAAGAGGTAGCCAGCATTGCCCCAAACTGACAAATAATAAATAAATTTAAGGCTCAAAGAGGTTATAGGACTACTCAAGATCACTCTGCTGGTGAATGAACTTAGATGGTTCAATGAACATTATCCTGTTGACTAAAGCCCAACGTTGTGCTTGACACAGAGCACTGCAGAAGATAATTTTGAGGGTCTTTCGAGGCTTTGGAGGACAAAAACCAGGCTTTGTTTCTCTGAGATGACCTTGATATTTCCTACTTTTCACCAGTACAAAGTTAACTTCCAGTCAATCCTTGCTCTGTCTTCTGCCACTGCATGCTTGCCCATCCAGTTCATTCAAACGTATGCTGTGCTTTTCACTCTCACTGTGGGAATGAGCAGATTCCTTAACACTGAATGAATATGACAAGCACATTTTACACATGAGAGAGACTACAGTAGAAACAAAGCTTTTGCTTCTCTTGATCCTTTTGTTAAATTTTATCTTCAAACAAGATGTATTCTTAAGCTGCTTCAGTGTTTCCAAAAACTGACCCAGTAATTGCATTCTGAGCACTAGGAAATTCTGGCTCCTGTCCACAGTATGCTGGTGACATGAAAATGGAGGGATTAGAAATTACCTGGCTGGAAAAGCCTGCAGTGAGTTATAAAACAATCTGTATTTGCTAATAGCTGGTAAATGCATTGCAATGGTTTAAATAAATTATCTGCAGCTGTGGTCAATAATTCAGGGAAAGTCCAATTGACACAAGAAGATGCATTTTCCTCTCTGGAACCACAGGTTTTAGTTTTTCCCCCTCATGGTACTTGCCTGCAGGAGATGATGGTTACTGTTCTCCATTATTCTCTATAATAGCTTTATGATTCTTCAGACTATACTTATAAAAGTAAAATACAGTTCCTGCAAATGTGTAAGGTAGTTGCTTGACTCTGTTGTCTCATTCTTATCCTTTAATAAAAAAATTGTTACAAAGACCAGCTATTTCCCATTTTTTAGTAGGAATATTCCTTTCAAAGGCTGCAGGAACAGGTAGTAACTGGATGAGCTAAAAATTCAAGGGAGGACAGAATGGGGAGTTTTCACAAAAATAATGGGCAAGACAGGGACTTAGAGTTGCAATACCAGAGTAAGATGATAGTTTCGAGTCTTTAAGTTTTTTAAAAAGTACCTGTAAGGAAATTCAAGACTAGTGGGAAGATTAGGTGGACAACAAGGTCTTACATACCATTTTTCTTGGGTCCAAACTAAGTCCAAGATCAGGGGATAGAAGAATGTCAAACGTTGAGGCTCTAATAGATGAGGAAATGGGAGTTCAAAGTCTTAGAGACCAATACAGGGAAGCTTGAAATTCAGAAAAAGAAATAAATCTCCAAGCTACTTTCATAAAACTCCAGAATTATTTTCCATTTCTCACCATAGCTCATGACACACAAAGTTCTATTCATTAGAACATAAAAACTATTTGTTATTTCTCTTAATTGATACAAAAACCTTCTGAAATCTTCCTTATCTCTCACTTTACCTTCTAATCTGTCCTTTACACAGATTCAAAGTGGTCCTTCTGTAGGAGAAATGTCCGGTCATAAACCCATCTATTACATTTAGGATGAGAAACCATATTCTTTGCATGGTTTTCAGGAGCTGGAGATGCCTTGACTATGATGAATCCCTCATATATCTTTGTTCCAAACCATCCTTAAGAGGGCTGGTATTCTTCAGAAAAACCATGACCTCTCAGGGCTAACTGCTTGTGATATTTCATTGTCTCTGCTACACTGGAGAATGCCCTTCACTCAACTTCTCTTTACGTGGCCCATTTCTACCTGTCCCTCTACACTATATTCAGGCTTTACTTCACCTGAGAAGAGCCTTTTTTAATCTCTCCTCTGCCTTTTCAAGCCCTACTTTGCTTCTGTGTTACTACTGTATGATCAAATCTATAGTAACATTAACTATAATGCTGTATCTATGGTTTATGGGTCAGTCTTCCTCACTATACTTTGTAATGAGTCAAGGTGCTTAATTTTAAATAGGTTTTATATAGGTTTCAATTTGTAAGTCAACTCCCAGGTAGTAGTTACCTTGAGAGTATGTTGAGAAGGATCTAGACCATACCAGCCAAAGTCACATGCCTGATTAAAGATGTCTGTCTTGGTCTCCAATTATAGGACTAGCAACATGCATCATACTTGTTCTCTATAGTCTCTGTAGCACAGAATACATTCTCAAAGTTTTGGAGAAAATAAATTAATAAAAAAATGCAAAAATTATATAAGAAAGAGCAATAATGTTATGAGACCATAAACAAGTTTTATTTATTTATTTATTTTTATTTTCAGTGCTAGGGATTGAACCCAGGGCCTCAAGCACTCTACTGTTGAACTATACCCCTAAAATGAAGTTAATATTGGCACAAGAGCATTGGCTACTTGCCTGTAGCCCACATTGGTACTGGGTTCTGGAAAGGGCTGAATCAATGTATTTTGTTTATGCAGGTACAGATCTTCTGGTTCTAATGCAAAGAATATGTTTCTAATATTCAGGCTCCAAATGAAAAGAAAAAAAATTGTCACAGCTGGCCAGTGGCTTACACTTAAAACTGAAAATTTTTCAGATGAAACAATACAATTATTTGAGAATCTATTGAAAAAACAGGGTTTTTTTTTTTTCAAATAATCACAATAACCAGTTTCAATCTCTATAAATCAAAGCGCTTACAACTGTGAGAGAGGTTAAGTGAGGACTAGAAATAAGTCTATTGTGCCCTTAATAGACCTGACTTCAATATTAAGAAAAGGTTCACCAGTCTTCATATACATATATATATTTATTTATATTAGTTTTATGGAGCTAGTAATATCAAGAACCACTGTTTAAAACATGAAATCAAAGGAATTTTTTATTTCTTTGTTCCTAGGGAAGGCCAGAACTTTGTTCTACCTTGCAAGTAGGAGTTCTTCCTAATAAGGCAATTTGGGTTCTTCAGTGACTAAATTACCTTTGGTTAAAATGCCAGCTTGACTCAACTTATTAACCACAGATATAGTATATTTTTGTTAAGATGTTGGTACTTCTCAAGAAGGCTTAATGTTTTGGGGGGTTTTTATTTTTTTTTTGTACTAGGGATTGAACTCAATGGTACTCGACCACTGAGCCACATCCCCAGCCCTATTTTTTATTTTGTTTAGAGACAATGTCTCATTGAGTTGCTTAGTGCCTTGCCGTTGCTAAGGCTGGCTTTGAACTCACAATTCTCCTTTCTCAGCCTCCCTAAGTGCTGAGATCACAGGCGTGCACCACCGTGCCAGGCTCAAGAAGGCTTAATTCTAAACTTCAAGAGCTAGATTGTATCGACCAACATTCTGTAATCTATCTGAAAATTTTTTGTGTATAGTGATGATTGTGATTAGTAAAATAAGAGGAAGATGCCCCTCCCACACACATACACAATTTGGTAAGATGTAGTAGATTAGCATTTCTCCTTTTTCTCCTCTTCTTTCATTTTAAATTTCTACTTGTATGGTAACAAAATTCACTTAGTCCAAAAAGTAATATACTGTGGAAACAATAATTAAATATTCTCTTTGTCTCTCTCTCTCTCTTTCTCTCTCTCTCTCTCTCTATATATATATAATGTATATATATACACTCTATGCATATATATGTGTATATATATGTTACTCACTCATACATATATGTAATGTGGTCAAAAACATACATATATATAACTGGTTATATATTAATTAATATATAACTAATACATATATAACTGGTTTCACTAATTTTCTGCTTTCAATATAGACTTTATGCCACTTTGGTTTATATTGTTAGATGAAAGAAATATAAAAAGTTGAGAAAAGAACCAAGAAACTATAATGGAAAGGTTAAAAAAGTATAAAAACTCAGCTAAAACCAATTTAATTCAAGAAGTATCTATTTTGACAGATATAAGGTTGCATACAGTGATAAATAAGCTTCTATCTAGCTCTGGGATTTAGGAAAATTCATTTTATATTTCTGGGTCTTTTGCTACTTATTTGAAAAGTCATGGTGTTGAGATAGGATGATCAACTTTTAATGACTTTTTGTTCTTAAACTTTTAGAATCTCATGAGTCACTTGAATGACTAATAATTGCCTTCTGAATGTTACTCATCAATATTTTGGGATTAGTTGTTGATATTGAGTCACAAAGTTTTCCCAAATTCTCAGGTTATATAAAAACTTAACAAAATATAATGTATATGAGGTCAATTAAAAATGCATGCTACAGAATGATTTTGTACATTTATTATTAACTCAGACTTTTTTTTTAACTCCAGACGCTGTCAAATATATCACAATTACGCCTGGTGAGTACAAATTTAAAATAAGAGTTGGATTGTCTGATCACTGTTGCTGGTGTAGCAGAGTAGGTATTTGCCCTGTGTGTGAGAGGACTGCTTCTCAGTTTGAGGATGGAGGAGGCAGAGCCCACCTTAAACAATGGAATCTGAAATTGAACCATACAGTGTTTTCTTGGGCATTTTCTCCTCAAGTTGGCCTAAAGTTCAGAACAATTTTCAATTTTAATTTTTAGAGTGTTTACAAGTCTTGAATATGATTTGACAAAATAGACTGAGCTTAGAATATGTTTTAAAACATGCATCAATTTAATAATATGTTTAGCATCCTGAATTGCCCACTACTATCTTAATTTGTGACTTCAGCAGGTTCACTAATTCTTGAACTATCATTTCTCTCACCTATAAAATGAGGACAAAAATCCTACTTCCCTCGTAAGATTGTTTTTAGAATTTAAATTGTATACACAAAATTTTAAGCAAAATGTTTGTCTCAAGTAAAATTTCATAAATATGATGTACTAATTTCAATACAGATTCTAATTCATGTTATAGTAGAAAGAATATACTTTTAAGAAATTAATTTGAAATGTAAATTTTGCTTTTCTTTTGTTTTGATAGCATAATATTCCAAATATTTTTAATCTCTCAGTTTTGGTTATCTCATGGTTGAAATGTAAGGGTTAAAGATACTTCATTGGATTATTTCACAGACCCACAGATAAAATAACCCGGGCAAATGGAATAAAGGAGTAATATTAGATGCTTCCTATTTTATCCAATATATTATATATATTATACTATATTTATGTGTGTGTGTGTTTATCTATTTTTTTCTTTTCTTTTTTTTTTTTTTTGCAGTGCTAGGTGTGAAACTCAGAGCCTTATGCAATGAGGCAAGCCCTGTGCCACTGAGCTATGTACTCTTTGGAAAAACTTAAGTTTGTGAGAAGGAGACTTCAGCTCAGAGACTGTGATTGCCTGATTGCTCCACAGTGAGGAAAGAGAAGCTGCAATCAAGACCAAGTCCATAGGACTCCAAAGCCTTTACTATGTGCTCTTCCTAAGTCATGTGTGATGGAATGATAAGTACTGAATATAATTTGTTTTCTGCTAATTCTAAACATATGCATTCATTTTAAAGAAAAGAGGAAAAAGACTGCTAAGTTATAACAAAAAGAATGTGACTTGGAGACCAAGAGATCTTGGTTTGTTGTTGTTGTTGTTGTTTATGTTCTCTGTACCCAAGGAACAACAGTCAAGGTTATCAGACGCAGCGTTAGAAGGACATTTGCATTCATTTTCCAAGGATTTTATGTCACATTCCATTTTCCTTTACTGCTTGCCCTACAATGTTGCTGGCTTCCATTTATTTATCTGTGTAGTTAAGGTACTACTGGAGCTTATAAGGAATAAATGAAATCAGTATCAATGGTATGTGAGATTAAAAATAGAGTCTCTTAATTTTCCCTTCATCAGTGGAATATAATGCACAGCTGGAATCCTTAACTAAAACAGCAGCTAAGTCAGCCAGCCTTCCAGCATCAGCAGAAACCCAACACCAACAATAGTAAACAAACCCTCAGGCTAGGTCACTGCAGCCATAATGAAATTGGATCAAAATTCTGTGTGTTGTTCAGTTTTCCGTGGTTTGTCAATGTGGCAGAAATATAGAACTAAGACTGGACGTTCTGGTTTCATTGCCAAATGTGACATTAAGAAAACAGTTAAGCGTGAAAATACCCACCTAATTCATGTTTTAACTTTAATTATCCAAGGATATATTCATATTTATTTGTACAAAATGAGTAATTTTTCTGCCATTTCCCTTTATTCATAAAATGAGTATTTCATTTGTCTGCTTTCACTTATTTTAGAGCCCAAACAGGCCATTCTGTAATTATGTTCTGCTTATTATGAAATATGCATTGTTGTATTTTTTTCTTTTTCTTCTGTTTCAGTGTTTAGAAACATGCTAGGTATACATGACTTAAAAGGGAGTCAAAACCTTTTGATCTTTTTATTATTCACTTAACCACTTAAATGATAAATCTTGACTAGAGTCATCTTTGACTTATCCCAAACCTAAACAAGCATGGAATCCTCCTGATCCCAGCTCCTAAATAATTATCTTGCAAATTTCTCCCCCTCCAGCTTTACTACACAGCATCATGTCAAGTTTTTACCATCTTTTGCAGCTACAGATTCCTATTGGTCCCGCACCTACCTACAGCTTTGAGTTTCTCAAAAGCAGTCTTCATATAATTCATGCAGTAATCTATTTTAATGCAAATCTGACCAAGTTGGGTTTAAAACTCATTATTCCAATAGTACCTTAATTGTACAGATAAGTAAATTTGACCAAGTCAGTTTTAAAAATCTGTTTTAGTCAGCTTTTTCGCTGCTGAGACAGAAAGACCTGATCAGAACAACTGTAGAGGAGGAAAGGTTTATTGAGGGCTCACTGTTTCAGAGGTCTTAGTCCATAGAAGGCCAGCTGCATTCCTCAGGGCTGTAGGTGAGGCAGAACATCACGGCAGAAGAGTGCGGCAGAGAGAAGCAGTTCACATGATGATCAGTAAAAACAGAGACAGAGAGATTCCTCTCCAGATATAAAATATTTACCCCATAGCCATGCCATCCAATGAGCTACTTCCTCTAGCCACACCCAACCTACCTCCAGTTACCACTCAGTTAATCCCATTAGGGATTAGTTCACTGATTAATTTAAGGCCATAACCAATAATTTCTCCTCCAAACCTTCTTGCATTGTCTCACACATGAGCTTTTTGGGGATACCCCATATCCATACCATAACAATCTCCTTTACAGGACAGGTAAAACAACCAAAAATTAGCTCTAATTTAATCCCTGCCTGCCTATTCAAGCTCAACACAGACCACTTGCAATTCTGGGGATGCACTATGCTAGTTCTCACTTCCATGTCTTTGCTCCTATTATTTCCCTACCTGCAATGCTTTTATTCTATCTTTGCTATAATTAAACATTGTCATTTTATGAGAGTTTGGCAATACCTTTTCTATAAAGTACTCTTGATCTACATCTCCCCACCAGGCTGATTGAGTGCTTCTATAGTATTTTATGCACATCTCTGTGCCTACCATTTCCTCAGTAAGAAGAAAATCAATTTGCATGTCCACCTCCCTCAACTATTCAGAGAGTTCCTTTAGAGTGGAAGGTATATAATCATTGTTTTTTATCTCAGCATCTACTAGCACAGTGCCTGGCAGGATGTCTAGGAGACGTTCAATGCAAGTTGGATTAAGTGAATATGCTCAAGGTATAATCTGTCAGAATATTTTATCTGCTGAATTATAAATGCTTTATTGAAAATGTTCACATTTATCAGCTGATTCATATTTTGCTTCACATTCAATGTGAAACTATCACGATCATAGAAGAATGAACATTATCTCAGCTCTACTTCTTGGTGCCATAAATAAATGCAGATGAACCCCTTGAGAGCTTATCTTGCAATGAACATCCCTAGATGTGATTTGTATATATTTTTATAGTGAATTCTTCCAACTTTGGAGAATTTGTAAAATTAACTAATTTAAGTCGAGTTTAAATATGTTGCCACTAAATTCTCTTACAAGGACAATGTGATCTTGCTTACAGGAAAACACAGGTCTGAAACTGTGTTGTCTTGGACATTAGGAGGAAAATAATGAAAAGAATATTTTCTCAAGCAGAATGAATAATGAGTAAGAGACAGATAATGGTTTGTTTAAAAGAAAGAAAAGGAATATCAAATTCAAGAAACTATTCAAAAATCACAGACTTTATACCAAAGACATAATAGTCTGTTCTCATAAAAATAGGTTGGTTACAATGAAAAAAATAACCTTTTCTTTTATAAGTTCAAGATTCTCCAGCAACGACTGAACTCTTATTCATTAGTTGACTAATGATGAAAGCTCACTTTTTAGGGGCCAAAGGCAAATGTAAGAACTGTGCTCAGCATTATGTGCTTAAAGAAATAAAAATCAAAGCAAATTAGTCAAGCAGAAAGTTTTCAAAGAATAACATTACCTTTAGCAGTCTTAGGAGTAGCACCTCTTTTTTGTGTCCCTCTATTCAACAAATAATTACTGAGAGAATCATATATGAGCAGTCCTTTAGCAGGTGGAGGACGAAGAATGAACAATGATAGAGTAATGGAGCACTTAAAAGATGCCAGGGATAGTTCTAATTGCTTTAGAAAAATTAACTCATTCATGAACTCATGACTCTAAGAAGCAGGCACTATGATCATTCCATCTTACCTGTGTGGAAACTGAGACACAGAAAATATAAGTGACTCGCCCATTTTTCAGCTTGTACTCTAAATTGTTGGGCTGTGGGAAAACTGCTAGGAGAGGAAGCCATCACCTATGAGTGCCATTCCTGAGACTCAAAATATTACAGGTCTGGTGTAATAAGTAATAGCCATATTTGCCTTAGTCACCACATCATCCCTAGGATGGGAAAGAGGGCTTGATATACAGTTGGTACTCAGTAGTTATTTGTCTAGTGAAGTAGTTGAAGGAAGGCATCATTCTAAAAGTCCGGAAGGAGAAAAAAAAAATGGGAGGAAGACTAAGAGTTATAGACTGGTCTTCTATGGGTATAAACATCATCACTAGACAACCATTAACTTTATATGGTGGCTCTGAGCAAGAATTCTGGTGCTAGACTAGCAGACTTTAAATCTTACCTTTGCCACCCTCTTGTTGTATGGACTTAAGAGACACTTATTTATTCTGTATCTGTTCTTATCTGCCAAGTGGGATAACAGTAACTTCTCAAAAAATTATAGAGGATTAAATAAGTGAATAAAGCAAAATGCTTATTAGAATAGTACCTGCAACTATTATTTCTTTTAGTTGTTAAACAATGAGCACATTCAATACTGTCCCCTAACTGAAAGAGGATCCAAGTCATCTCTGACTTAGATGCTTTATGCCATGTAATAAATGTCAAAAGAATGCAGAAACAAAGGGGAAGAGGATTTAGGGAAATCATTAAGGATGAAAAAAGAAATGAGTATGAATGTAGTAATAACTCAGACAGAATAATGAATATAGAAGAAAAAATTATGGGTACTGAAGGGCAAAGAGTACTTTGAGATGCTATAGTAGTAAGGTTTATGTGAGAGGAATTCAGCCCAGTAGTTAATTCATTCCAATCTATGATATCCTTAGTGGACATCAAGTAAAGGAAAGCATGCAACTAAATTTAAAAGTATAATACTTTTATTTGTATAATTCTAGATTTCTATATGTTAAAGAGCCTTTGCATTTCCATTGACAATTTCTTTTAAAATCAAGACTGAGTAATATAAATTTTCCTTAACAATTGACATAGGTTCTGCACTCCCAGTGTCTATGTGTTTGGCTTAAATCTATTGGAGAGCAATAGTGGCCTAAAGACATATTAGAGAATATCTATTTACTGGCTTGTTGAGAGAACCAGACAGGCCTTAAGGCAGGGCCCAGTGAATTGGAGTGTGCCTGCTAGCTGACATTGTAATTGCAAGTCCTCAACAGAGCAGCAAAGTAATCAACAGCCACTGAAAACGGACGGCACTTTAATTCTCAGCAATGGTCCCTCTGGACCACGACTTAAGTATAATGGCACAATGGTAAGGGGCAGACTTGCTTTACTGATTTCAATGCATGTCACTAGTCTGATGCAGGTGGGACCAATGATGTCTATTTGGCATCTCTTCCCAGCCCTTATTTTTTTATTTTAAAATATTTTTTAAATCAGAAATATCTGAAGCTTATATCTGGGGGGAGTGGTACAATGGTGTTGCTCAGACCATCTATAATTCATTTTAAGAGCAAAAGCCTTTCTGTTCTAAGCTCTTTAAAAATGCATTTGTTCCATAAGTAATATATATTCTTGCATTCCACTGCCAGTCTAGGTTTATTTTATCCTTGAATCAGACAAAAAAAAGAGACACATTAAGTGATAATCATGTGCTCAATTTCAGGACGTTAGAATCTCAGTTTTGACCTTTATATGGCAGCCTGTTTATGAAAACAAATCATAGGGAATGAAGTCAGCAAATTAGACCTCTATAAAAGGAGGAAAGATGCTTTAGACTTAAGCAAGAGGCTATGTTAAAAGCAGCTTGCTGCATAAATACATTTAGTCAGTAAGACAGTGAACTGGAAAACCAAATTAGGATCTTTAATATAAAAATCTAGAGCTTTGTAGGAAATGCTGAAAGAGAAAACTCACTGAGCTAGCAGAGTGATTTGTTACAGTTGGCAGTTGAAATGTACAAAGTAGAGCTTTTTCCTAGTTCAAAACAATATAGAAGAGAGTTATGAGAATAAAACTTCCACAACTATTGGCTGAGGATATTTGGGAGACAGTCTATAAGAATGAGTTGATGTGGAAGAATGACAATTTTCTGTTTCTTATCCAAAGTGAGGAGAAAGAGACATGTCAAGACAATGCATGCATTTAAATATAAAATAGTGAAATATTAAACTTATATGAAAACCCAAGAATGAGATAAAAATTAGTGTATATATTCCCAGATACTTGCCTGACAATTTTCTAAACTGTATTTTATGCTAAAGTGAGGCCAGAGAAAGTATTTAATTTGAAATTGGAAATGGGCAAAAATTTCCAGAATGTTGGAGGAAATAGAATAAATTGTGCACATTGTTAATCACAAATCAAACAAAACAAAAATCACATGAGGAAGATAATCCCATTACTGCAGTCTGTGAGACTCTAGTGATAAATGAAGAGTGCCTCCTCTGATTTTGAGATTTCTTGGTGAGGTATTTGACAACATGGGAAAACCTGTATTCCTAGATGGGCTTAGCAATGGGAACCAAAACGGGGCAGTAAAAGGAGTGGATTTTATGTCTAGAGAGAAAATATTTGTAGCAGCAATACATCAGAACTTGAGAGATATTCACAGGTACTGAGAAGATTTCAAGTAAATGAGAAAAAGAAAAGAAGCTAAAGATGAGAGTGCTACATTTAATGACAATGACAAATGCCAGAAGTGAGGTACAATGAATGGCCCAAAGTGCAGAGTCATGAGCTGCAGAAATCTCAGAAGGACCTGAGAAATGGATTTGCGAATGAAAGGAGAGTCTGGAAAGATTCTCTCATTGAGGTGAGTTTGTGCTAACCAAACACTGGGTTCCATGATCTCCTTCCAACAGTCATCTAATTTGTTCAGCAAAAGCAATGCATACCAAAGGATTAACAGAGTGCATGGCCTATGTTAGTTGCCAGTATAGAGTACAAACTTAATTCTTTTTCTTCTTTATTAGTAATACAATAGTATTAGATTGTTACTATTCTTACTACTTTTACTAACTGCCAAATTCTGGTCCTAGACAACCAATTTTTGAGAGCAGCAATTATTGTGGGTTTTGTTGTTTTCATTTTTATTAATTTAGCATCTAACATTGCATATAGTACCTTAATGACCAGCATTCAATAACTGATATTGAATGAAAACATTATTAATAGAAAAATACAGAAACCTTTGCAAACCTGCCACCCAAGTGCTTATAGGTAACTATAAATTCCTATGATTAGTGCCTTAGTGAGGATTCATGCAACAGAATGTCAGATCACAAAACAGAAGTAACTAAGCCTGGGATATATCTTAAAGGATTATACTCTTGAGGCCCCCCCCCAAAAAAAAAGAAAGAAAAATCTTCCCCTGTAGAGAACAGCAAGTAGATGAAGGCATGATTGAATAGTAGCCATGACCTTCTTGTTGGAGGTTGCACTAAGGTTAGAGCTTAGGGCAACAAAGTAAGAGTTTGTAAATTAGACTTCACAAGCAAGGTAGAGATTACAAAAGTCACCCACAGTTGTCCACGTTTTATCTTAGTGACATTGGGTTTGATGGGAACATTATATATATCGAATGTTAACAGTAAATCATGAATTTCAGAAGGATCTACCTGTTGCAAGATAAGAGAGAAGGTCTCAAAGATAACAATAATATGATGCCAATTAAGGCAATGAAGGAAAATGTCCAGAAAGAAAGAGCAGACAATAGTGATACTGCCAGTTACTGGTTACCTTGACGAGTCCTGCTTTCTCACATGTTGAAATATAACACCAGAGAAGCACGTGGAGGCAAGTGTAGAGTAGAAAGTAAAAAGCTTAAAAACTCAGCGAGACCCTGTCTCTTAATAAAAAATAAAATGGGGCTGGGGATGTAGCTCAGTGATCAAGTGGCCCTGAGTTCAATTCCCAGTACAAAAAAAAAAAAAAAGAGAAGAAGCTTTATTAAAGGATAGTAAAATAGACTTCTCCCAGGTGGAAGAAGGGGACCCAAAGGTAGACTCTGTGGAATAAGGAAGTCCGGTCTCTTATACATCTAAAATTTCCTTTGTTCTCCTGCATTCTTTTCCCTTATCTTGTTCATTCCCCTCCATCCTGCATATATGACTGGGATGTCCATGGAATGGCTAGGGGCTGAGCAGGGCCAAGATGGAGTGCTAGGCAGGAAGGGAGCAGCAGCCCAGGGGGTGTTAATTAGTAACTGTCTGCTCAGGAGTTGCTTCATTAACAACTTCTTTTCTTTCTTTTCTTTTGTACCAGGGATTGAACTCAGTGGTACTCGACCACTGAGCCACATCCCCAGCCCTATTTTGTGTTTTATGTAGAGACAGGGTCTCACTGAGTTGCTTAGCGCCTCGCCCCACCCGTGCTGAGGCTGGCTTTGAACTCGCGATTCTCCTGTCTCAGCCTCCCTAAGTGCTGGGATTATAGGCATGCACCACCACGCTGTCTCATTAACAACCTTTTTGAGACGGGTAGTGTCCCTGGAGACATGAACATTCCAATCTCTCAGGAGTGGTTTCCAACTTTCTGGACTCAAATCAGCCTCCGTTTTCTCCATCTGACCAATCACCTATTCTATACTAACTACCTGTCTTTAATTCTGGCTTCCATATCATCAGATGAACAAGAATAGTATCTATCTTGATATGGAAATTTGTGGGTTATTGTGATCTCAGATTCAGTGGAGTCATGGGAGTAGCCAGTAAGTTAAGGCATGAAAGAATGGAGAACTACATAAAGATGTTTCATCAAAGGTGTTTTATTCAGATGAAAAAGTGAAGAATAAGGTAATGAGAGAGCAGTACATCACCTTTAGGAAAATATTGAAAGCTGCTTTTTTAAAAAAATGGACAAGGTTTGAAAATATTAATAAGTAAAGAGATAAGAATTAGATGGAGAATGAGAAGCTGAAAGTAGAAAACAGACTTCCATTTGTGGCAACAAGGGAAGTTACATAACTGAAAAGTCAGAGCCAACTTCCTGGAAGGAACACCTGCACAGTTACACAGGACACATGGCTAGAGGGTCCCTGTGTTGGTTTAACGCTAGGTTCTGGCCATCTTGAAATGCTGAATGATTTTTTAACAATAGTCTTTGCAACACAAAGGACTTGTACTGATTGATTTCAGGATCAACTCTAAAGCTACAGAATGAAAATAGTAAAAAAATAGACACACAGATGAATCAATAGGAATAAAAAGCCAAGAAATATACCAACAAATGTGGTCAACTAATCTCTAATGAAAGAGAAAAATAAATTCAACAGACAAAACGTAATAAGTTAACCAACTGAATGTCCATATGAAAATGGGAAAGAAGAATAGACCTGACATCTTTCAGTATATTTAACTCAAAACGTATCACAGAACCAAATATCAAACACAATACTATAAAACTTGTAAAAGAAAACAGGAAAAACATGTGATATTAGTTTTAGTGAATTTTTATATATAATACCAAAGGCATGATCCATAAAAGAAAAATTAATAACTTAGACTATTCAAATAAATATTTTTGTTTTTTGAAAGACTTTAAGAGAATGAAAGAACAAGTTATTAACAAGGAAAAATATTTGGAAAATATATATCTGATAAGGAGTGTATATCTAAAATATAAAAAGAGGCTTAAAACCCAAAGATTAAAAAAAGCAAAGAATCCAATTTTAAACATGCACAAATCTGTACAGAACACATTAAAAATATGCAGATGAAAACAAGTATATGAAAGATTGCTCAACATCATTTGTCATTTGTAAATAACAAACTAAAAAAAATGAGATATCATTTTTTATATTATCCACTGTAGAAGCACTCCCCATACCTTCAACCCCTCCGTTCCCTCTTTTCCCATTCTATGGTGAGGAAATGCATACCCAGCAGAGCGTGCCTCATTGGTTGTAACTTCAGGGCTGTGATTGGTCCGAGAACCCTATATAAGCCTCTGTACTTCCTGGATTAAATGGGTTCTGTGTCTCACTCTGGCAGAGCTGTCTTACCTAACCTCAGAGTCTGGGTGGAGTGACTCCGCAGACCATCACTCCTAATCTCGTCCTGTGAGACCCCACTTCGTCTTCCCTGAAGACCCCTTTTCATCTCCCGGGACCCCAAGAATCTTATCCTGTGAGACCCCACTTCCTCTTCCCTAAAGACCCCCTTTTCATCTCTCAGGATCCCAACTCCTCGAGGAGTCCCAGGAGGCACGACTTCAAACAATAATCCACCATTCTATGTACTAGAATGGTGGATTAGAATGATTAAAATTGAAAAAAGAAAAGAAAACTAAACCAAAAATACTGACACTACCAAATACTAGCAAGAATTCTGAGCAACAGAAAGTATCATTCACTCTTGGTGGGAAAGAAAAGTGACACTACTACTTTGAAAGACAATTTGGAAATTTCATACAAAGCTAAACGCAGCTTTCTACAAAATGAATAATGATCTAGCAATTGTGTTCTTACTTATTGCCCAACTGATCTGAAGACTATGTAAGTCAGATTTCTGTCACTATAATGAAATATCTGAAACGAACGACTTATAAAGAGTAAAGACATTTTGGTTCATAGTTTTAGAGGTTTGTTTTGTTCCCCAAAATGTTATGTGTTCCCCAAAATGTTATGTGTGAGAGAATGCAAGAATGTTCAGAGGTGAAACGATTGGTCTATGAGGGCCTTTGCATAATCGGTGCATTAGTCCACTGATAGATTAACTGCATGGTAACTGTACCAGGGTGTGGTTGGAGGGGGGATCATTAGAGGCATGCCTTTAAGGTTTATATTTTGTTTCTGGTGAGAGGAGCTCTCTGCATCCTGTTGTTATGTCCCAAGCTGCTTTCCTCTGCCACACCCTTCTATCATGATGTTCTGCCTCATCTCAGGCCCAGAGCAATGTAATCAACCATCTATGGATTAAGACTTCTCCAAATATCTACCTGAAAGAGCTCAGCAACCTGGAGCAGTAGAGAAAGAGAGTTCTACGTTCTTTATGTACAGGTCAGTGTGATAACTCTTTTAGATACAGTTGTGATTTAATTCACAAACCACCCAATGGGAGAGATGTTTAAGTAGTCCTCAGAGGAGAAATTGAGGATGAGAAAATTATAACTTGCACAGCAAGCAAGAGATGGAGCTGCAATTCAAACCCAGCCTGCCTGACAAGGAAGTTTCTTTTCTTTATTGCTATTCTATAAGGTTAAGCCTTATCCTTTGGTTAACCTTCTCATACCTGGGCTTATATTAAGATAATTATTGATGCTAATTTTATTGTAAGACTATAGCTTTCAATGGAAGTTCTACTGCCAATTAGAGAAATTAATATCAAAGCACACAAGATCTTACATTTATTATTGCTTGACCTCTATGTAGGCACTGTTAATGAACTTGTCAGAATATCCTCCAAGTTCAACCATGAAAATCTTAATTTTAAAAGTTAGATTAATTTTAGAGCTAGAGTGAAATATATGAGGTGACATTCCAACTTTCATTCATGTCAATGGATATAAATAATCTAGTGTTTTTAAAGGGCAAATCTGAGTGAATTGGTGCTCTTTTTAAAAAGTAAGTTTTTAGCCTGAAGTTTAACTTCAAAGTTTCTACTTTTTTGATTAATACCCCCATGAGAGACTTGAGAATGGTAGGTATTCATTTTCATCATAGCATAGCTTTTAAAAACAACTCTTCAAAGTGGTATGGAGTTTATTTTTTAAGTCCTTTTCCAACATAACATGATTTGCAATGGCATTATTTAACATCTGAGTGCCAAGAGCTTACCTTCTGTTGTGTGAAGAGAAGGCGCTACTTGTTTGGCTCCCCATCAATAACAAGTGTGCGGGGGAGGAGCAGATGCTGCCTGTGCAGTCACAGGGTCTGAGGTACTGCGGGAGGATTGAGGCATGACTGGCTGCCCTAGATACACATGCTGAGTGCCATGTGAAAGGCATATTTCAAATAAGATTTTTCCCACATCTCTCCCAGAATGTGAAAATACAGAATCTGGAACCTAAGTCAGAGCAGTAGCAGGAAGAAGCAATGTCAAACATTTTATCGCCACAGTTATCCTTCTAAATTTTCCACAATAATTAACCCTTGCCCTCTACACAACTGCAAAGCATTAATTTCTTTAGACAGCATGCCACTGTTTAGAAGGAATTGCTTGCTCATTTCTAAGGAAGAAGGAAGATGAAGTGTATTTTCCAATGTAGCATAAGGTGGGATGTTTCCCAAAGTTTGAGTTTATGATAAAGGGAGAAATTTGTTCCTGTTAATACATTTATGTATCCTCTTGAGACAAAGGGCACCACTTGTAAAATCTCAGAAATTAAAATTCACTTAGCATTTTACCTACTAGTTTTACAAATGAGAGAACTAACATACAGATAAAGGAAGAGCCAATAATCAAATTCACTTTCCTGGCCTGCTAGTGTATCTTTCCTTTATAGTTCCAAGAGGGCTTTTTGGAAATTCCAATTCCATCTCATTGAAAGCAGTGCAAACCAAGAAATGATTGATAGCATAATAGAAAAGTTTCCTTCAGTTTAGTGTAGGCATTCCTTTAACAATACACGGAATGCTTGGCATTCTCCCTAGAAAATTTCTGTCTTCCTTCAATCCTCATGTTCATCATCATAGCAGGAACAACAAGACATCAATGTATTTGATTTTCACTAAGTTGCACAAGGCAAGAGAGAGTTTGTAGGTTGAAGACCCGGAAGAAAAATTTATTTTAAGGAAGAAAATATTCCCCACTCCATCACAACCTTCCTCCACTGCTTTACTATTATGGCAAATGTTACAAAATTTGGATGATGTAAATTGGAAATAAATTATATTTTGAAAATTTTGTATGTTTTGAATTTTTTGTTTAACTACTTATGCCCTTTCACCCTACATTTAGAGTTTATGTTTTACAAACATCTGAGGTTCAGTGTGATGATTTTTGAGGACAAGATAGAAGAGAATTCCATGTGTAGGTGTTTAGGAAATTTTGATGAGGTAATTATGAAAACTTAAAATCTCATGTGACACCTTACTGCAGTAGTAGAGTAGAGGACACAGAGTTACCTGTTTGAACAATGAAAGTAATTTATCAGTGTGTTTGAAGTGGGTTGATAAATCAAGTATTCCTATTTAATTGAGCATTGTTTGTGGAAAACAACTTGCAAATGCACCAATGGTTTCTCCAAGTTCGTATCCTTTTTATAAGTAATGGTTTTGATTGTTTTGAACAACAGTTGGAATTCCAAAGCAAATGGAATAAAAGTCTAGTTTTGAAAGGCTGAGGAAACAATTTAGTGAGCAATAAAACTTGCACAAAGAAAACTAATAATGTCAGCATGTAATATTAATGTGCAGTGCTGCAAGAAGCATTCTGATAAAAGGTTTCAAATTCAAATAATAAATAAAATGAGATATCCGTGCTTTACGCCATACTGTTGCATGTCACAACCTGGAAAACAACAGCTTCTTTCACCAGGTTGGTGAGTCAACAGACTTCACCAATAAATGTGACACTGCAACATGTAAGATTTGAGAATTATGTTGAAACTCAAGAAAAGTTTTTCTGCTGCAGAGAACTGCATAAAACAAGTGAAGGGCAAAGCATAAAAATTTTTAAATAAAAGATATATCTTAGAGAAAATGCCTTGGCATTAGTATTGATAGTGTCCCTTCAACAGTCAGCTTCAGGACAGGTTTCACCATTCTCTCAAATGAACATCTCCATACACTTATTTGTATACCAAAATAAATAGGTGTCATAAAATTCTGGGAAATAAAATTTGGAAAAACAATTCCAGATGATGGTACAAAACAACTTTATTAAATGATGTCTATTTACTTGGCAATACTTTAAAACATTTCTGAAAACCTAGAGGGACTTTATAACTGTCCTGTTACATTAAGAAATCAGGTGGATTGACAGAGGAAGAATTTTTTGTTTTGTTTTGTTTTTGGTACCACAGATTGAACTCAAGGGTACTCGACCACTGAGCCACATCCCCAGCCCTATTTTGTGTTTTTATTTAGAGATAGGGTTTCGGTCTCGCTGTTGCTAAGGCTGACTTTGAACTCGTGATTCTCCTGTCTCAGCTTCCCAAAGTGCTGGGATTACAGGCATGAGCCACTGCACCCCGCAGGAAGAATTCTTAATAGTGTATTTAAGTTGAAGGATAAATTTACAGACTTTGCTGAGTATTTGAAGATGAATAGTTATAGAAACACTTCTGCTTAATACATATTTTTTTACCACATGAATTATTGAACAGGTCTCTGTAAGGCCCATCAGAAGTTATTTTGATTTCAAACGATAAAATTGAATTTTTGAATAACCATATGGCAAAGGGAAATCTTGAAAAGTTTCCATGGCCCTTTGTTTTTCAGAGTGTTGAAAGATATCAGCAGATCTCAAGCCTTATTGAAAACCACCTGGAAGAACCATACTACAAAACCTAAGAGTCTCCTGAATGACCCTCTTTCATAAGTGCATGATAAAGTAATGACCTTCTGTTCAAATCCTCTCAGTCTAGGAACTTGACTTTCAAAAAAAGAGGAAGAACTTAGTGAATTGACTAATTATATGTATAAGAGGAGATTTTCAAATTTTTCCCAGCGGAAGTTTCTCTATTGATATGAAAGGAGAGTAATTTGCCATTATTATTGCTGTAGAAAAGCAACAAGAATCTCCTGCAGTTTGAAACTCCTCCAAGTTTGAGCAAGTTTATTCTTAACCAGACAACCATGAAGAGTAAGGATAGAGATTGTCTCATTTCAGTTAAAAGTGAAGTCCATGTGTACTTATCTCAAGGTTGACTCTGAGAAGCAAAAAACAAACGCAAGTTTCTTAATAAGGAAGTAATTCATTATTTTTGTTTTAAAAAAACACTTTATATATTTTTATGTAGGTATGTGTTCCTATAGAAGATTTTTGAAAGCACTTATATATGATAAGTTTGTAACCTATTAGGCCTCTATTGAGTCTGATCAAGTCACTCTTTGAAAAAGATGTTTTTCTAGTATTATACAAAGTTTCATCTTACATTTTATTTTTATTCATACTGTTTTGAGTAAGTTTGCTGTAGAATATTGCCAAAAAATTTTAATGTAGTAAATAATATAAATTCAAATCAATTTATAACCTTTGTCTTGTTTACATATACCTTTAAAAATATAATATTCCATCTTGACTTAAGCCAGTTATTTAACAGAAATTTATTATGTTAAATTTCCTTTATAAAAAGAAAAAAAGAGGATAATTTCATAAAAAGCAAACTAAATAAGCTGCTTTTTTCCTCCAGGAAAACTGGACCATAGAAATTATGTTTAGTTTTAAATAAGGGAGAAATAAACTTGTATTTACCACATACCATTTCTCATTGGCATGTCATGTCATAAGACTTTTAGGCCTAAGTAGATCAGATTAAAAATAAATCAAGTAGGAAATGTAAAAACAAAGAACAAAACCCAAAATTTCCTCTCCCTATGCTGCTGAATTGCACTACAATTTCTACCTTCTATGGGAAGGGAAAGAAAGTACGGAAGAAGTAGGCTACTAAGGAAGTCAGAGTAAAAGATTAACTGAAAATGACTATTCTTTACTCAGAATAGCATTCAATCATATAAATACTAAAATTTGGTTGATTCGGATTCTTCAAAGACCATCACAGTAGGTTCAGAGTAGTAAAATATACAAATGTATAATATTGCAAAAATGTACAGGTCACAGAACAGAAATGGATGGAAGTGAAAGGTTCAACTACATGCCAAGGGACAATGCTGGAGCAAGTATTGGCTGCAGCCATCAGAAAGAATCTAAGATCCTCCATTACCTCTTTATTCAAAGTGAATACTGTGGTGTAGGGTCTTATCAAAATATTTTCAGAATCATTAATGAAAGAGAGTAAATGTGCCTTTGGTAACAGTGAGATTAAAGGACTTAAATATGTTAAACGTTTTCTTCCTAAGTTGTTTTATATCATTATTTGATCCCCTTGAGATTTACAGTTTACAGAATTTTTTAACCTTAAGTGAAATGCTTTATAAATTATAACTCATCTAAAATATATACTTTTTACTTTGCAACCTAGTAGTATCAATTAACAAAATTTGTGACTCTAATTCTAAATACATTCCACAGGTCACATGTTCATTTTGTATAACACCAATAGTGTATACAGCCATTAATTCTTTGAGAATTTGCAGCAACATGATTTTCATACAAACAAAAGTAAGATAAAAGAAACATACAATAAGATAAAAACGTGTTCAAAAGCATTTTGGTCTAGGTTAAAATATATAAAGTAAGAACTCTAAAGAACATGAAACAATGCAATTAATTAGGAAAAATAATCCTGGCAGTATTGGTAATTTGTATACCTTGAATATTGAACATATATTATAAACACAATTTATCCTAGATGACCTTAAAGTTCAATACTTTCTTTTAAATAAAGAAAGAAATAAAGGAAGGAAGGGAGAGAGGGAGGAAGGAAGGAAGGAAGGAAGGAAGAAAGGAAGGGAGGGAGGGAGGGAGGGAGGGAGGGAAGGAAGGAAGGAAGGAAGGGGGTTTTACAATAGGTGGCTGCCATCAAGGAGGTATTGCCTATGCTAGTATTTCAGTTCTCCACTGGGATTGATAATATTTATTTCACTTCCTCAGTTAAGATCTTATTTATTCTTGCAATAAAAGTGAAATATTGTTAAAATTCAAAAAAATCATGTAACCGTTAAAGACCCTACAAAGATATGTTTGCATTTGTGTAAACAACTCATTTCATTTATATTCTGAAACAATATGTGCTGTAAGATAATTACAGGTTGTAAAATCACTTTCTTTAGTCTCACCATGTGGTTTCAATTTAAAAGATAGCCTTTGATTATCATGTCCAGGAAGTATCTATTGCCCAACTTTCTCCACAGACTGTGTAGTTATGAGAGTTGTAATCAGGGTGATATTTAACATCTAAAATAAATTTCTCACTTACTTTTGAAGACATTTTATTTATTTATTTTAGAAAATTGGTTTTGGCAGGAAGTTCCAGACAGGATTTCTTTTCAGAAACCCAGGTTCATGAGCAACTCTCTTCTTGATCTCTTGACATGGGTATCTACTAACCTAAAAACCTTAATCCACATAAAACAATTTAATTTCATACCTACTCCCTCTAATCCTGTACTTCTATCTCAGTATTTCCCACTGGGCAATAAAAGGCAGCCTTCTATTGCCTGGTTCAGTCATCAAGGGATCTTAATCGATTGCTTGCTTTCAGTGACTCACCATAGTAGCAAGTCATACGGGTTCTGTCTCCATAACACATCGCTGATGATTACTGTTCCCCTTCCTTCCACCCTCTACCTCACCCAAACCACTATCACATTTTGTCTTATAGTTTTAATGGCCTTTAATATTCTTAACAGTCTATTATTTTTATAGCAAAATAGTATATTTAAAACATAAATTTGGTTATAACATTACCTCCTTGCCAAATTACGATCCTATTTTTCTCTTATGATCCTATTTTTCTCTATTGTTAGGTCCCATTTCATTCACTAGCTGGGGGCCATCCATGACCTTCTAATCTGCCAATTATTCCTTATCATATAAACACAAGAGTATTTTTAATGACACAATCATATCACTTCTATGATTTTTTGCTTATTTATTTATTTACATATTTATTTTTCAAATGCATAAGGATAGACATTTGTCTTTTAACATCTCTCTACCTTAAAGGCTTACAATAGTGCCAAATATTATAAATGATCAGGGATGTATTGGTAATTTGTTTTATTTTGCTCACTGAATACTGTTCTCAGAACTATGTAGTAAGGCATAATAAAACATAGCATAATTATTCACTTTTGTTTTACTTTAATCTAGGTAAGTACATGAATCAATGAAAGAAGACTAAAGATTAAAAATTATGTAAGCTGTACTCCCTCAAACAAACAACCTTAATTCTATTTCTTTCATCTTAAATATTTGTCATATTGTAACATAAATGCAATTACTTTTTTATTGTGTTTTGCTTTTTTAAAAAAATCTATCCTACCCAGTTAGAATATAGACCCTGTTTGGTCTAAAATGGTGGCTGTTGACAAAGTACTTTGCTACTTGAAATACTGCGTTGGAGCATATTAGTTGCTCAACCAATATTTATTGATAAAAGAATATTAAGTAACTTTAATTTTCTACATCTTTGATAAGCAGTTAATATATTTTCAAGTTTATAAGGTGAATAGCTTGCCTATATTTCAGCAAGGATATAGAGTTGACATTGTATGCATTTTTTGGATAAAGATTTCAAAGATATTGAAAACAGAAGCAGAACCCTTTGCATGTAACTTTAGTATATAAATTAGGCTTGAACTTATTTCAAAATGTGTTGAGAGTGATACAGACATTCTAAACAGTTCCTGAAAAACTCTGAACATCCCTGAGATAGTCAACTATGGAAGGAAAACTATTTTGTTAAAATGAAATTATATCATTTTCTTAAGCATGACCTTTTCTACCAGCAACCACTGTTATACAATTATGTATAATGCTTTAATTTCATAATATCTTATTTATTTACATATCATCTTGTTCTCAGGTATTCTAAGTGTGCGTTTTAACTCTTCTTTAAAAAATATTACTGTGTTTGAATGAGGTCTCTATTAGAAAACTCTGGCTTATGTACCTTAGCAGTACCAACAAGAAAGTATCTAATTTTTAGTGGAATGTTTCATAGTAAGCAACTCACTGTACTATATTATCATGAGTCATTTAATATTCATCAGCATTACCTAGAAAATACAGTTAGACTTGTAATTAATATTCATTTGTCACCTATTTTTTGCAAAATTCTATGCTTAGTGTAGTAAGGAATGTTAACAATGCATAGGCCATGTTTCCTACATACCCATAATTTATAAGCTGCAGTGAGTATCTATGAATTTAACTAATTACAATAGTATGTAAATCATTGCCCATGAATATTACAGAAAATAAGTTCTGTAAGAATTTACAAGCAGCATGGATGACTCCTACAAGAGGAGTTAAGTGGGGCTTAACAAGAGAGGTGGCCTGTGAGTCTGACTTTGGATGGTAAATAAAATAGTAGTAGATAGAACAAGATAAAAATTTACCTGATCAAGCTGGGCATGGTGGTGCAAGCCTGTAATCCCAGCACTTAGGGAGGCTGAGACAGGAGAATTGCGAGTTCAAAGCCAGCAACGGTGAGGCGCTAAGCAACTCAGTGAGACCCTGTCTCTACATAAAACACAAAATAGGGCTGGGGATGTGGCTCAGTGGTCAAGTGCCCCTGAGTTCATTCTCCAGTACCAAAAAAAAATTACCTGATCAGACAGTGAGTAGACTTGTGTTAGCAGAAGTACAGGGTTATGCAGAAGAATATAAAAAGTAAAGGATGGGCATCTTGAGTAAATTTGAATGACATGCTAAGGAAGTTAGAATTTAATAATCATCAGTGGATGATATTAGGGGATTTGAGGGGATTTTTATTCTGATGATCATATGAAGTGTTATTGGAGAAGTGAGAGGTTAAAAGAAGAGAGACAATCTCTGGCAATAGACGAGTTATAATTTTAAAAAGGCCTTGACTAAGGACATTATCATATTATTGAAAAAAAACATTATTTTTTTCTCAGTTCCATAACTTCTTCTGGATGGACTTCCTCAAAATAGTCCTAGAGCTTGAAATCTGTGTTTGTCCTCCCCAAATCCAATTCTTCAAGTCTGAATAAGTGCAATGAGTTTCATAAAGTTGATATGAACTCATTAACTTCGCCAGGAAGGTGTGAAAGGCTGCAGTCTTGCTTTTCCCAGCCAAGTGGGTTGTCTATAATAAAACACCTACCACTTCAGGGATTTTAAAATAGCAAGCCATCTGGCAGGGAAAAAAAATAATAATGAGGACAGCATTACTCATGAGGGAGAGCTTGGATTTGACTCAGAGGGCTAATCTGCATTGAGTATAATCAGGTTGTATTAAGTTCAAGTTTCAGTTCTTATTAAATGATGACCCTTTAAGGGTCATCTTTTTAAAACAGATTTTTGTACTATAAAAGTTCAATGGTACATACAAAATGGAAAGGTAATTTTGAACTAAATATAGAACCCATTGTTTAGTCAGGTATAGATAAGATCAGGTGAAGTACTCACCAATTGATCATATTCATGTTTTATCATAAGGTGCCTATTAAGGCCCAAAAATGCACTATTAAAATCATTCATCTGCAATATCTTCTTGATATGGATCCCCTTATGATCTAGACCTATCAAGGTAGTATTGGTGAAGGAGAGAGAATGCAATGGCTGATAAATGGGAAAGAGTGATTGGCTTAGCCTTTGGGAAAAGTAATTTGACAGTATTGTTAAAAACAAAATGTGTTTCTAAATTTTCACCTATTAGTCACATTGTAGATTTGCCCATATAGTTATTAATTAATTAACAAAAATTAAACATCATGATAGGCTAATCCAGATTGGTGAATAAACCACAGTATACTTGTAGAATGAAATATAATCATTCTTATGAAAGTTGAGGGTGGATTAATATACATACATACAATATTTTATATATTACATTTTATAATATATACGCATACATAAATTTGTATCACACTACCTAATGGAAATTCTTCACTGGTAGGCTTGCAAGTAACATTTCTATATGTTTCTATATATTTTTGTAATATCTACATTTTATATGATGAATATATATTACTTTATAAACAGGAAAACAAGCAATAAGTCTTTATTGAATAATACTGGGGAGATGTGAGTCATACATTTGTTTTGCTCAATTCATTTTAACTTTGTTCATGAAATACAGCAAAGTAAAATGTCTCAAAATAAGTATCTTAACACAAATGGTGTTGGACCTGTCCCCAATACTAAAATTCCTGCTGGCTGTCCAATTTATATAATGTAAAACTCTTTTTATTGCTGCTGAAGAGCTGTACTTAGCAATTCTTTGTCCTGTTTGGCTTTCTAGATGCCTAAGTTAGTTCTTATTTGAATCTTTATATGTGCATATCCTTATTTTCCAAAGTTGCATCATAATTGTTTAGGTTGACTTCTCCCATAAACCAAACCTGAGATACAAATTTCGGTACAGGTTTTGTGCTTGGGATTTTGTTCTTCCAGAATACTGAAATGAGAGAAGAGAGAAAATATAAAAGAAAGTAGGAGGGCTGAGGTGTGGCTCAGTGGTAGAGCGCTTGCCTACCATGCGTGAGGCACTGGGTTTGATTCTCAGCACCACATATAAATAAATAAAATAAAGGCCCGTTTACAACTAAAAAATATTAAAAAAAAAAAAAAAAGTAGGAAAAGTCAATGAAAGGTGCATTACTAAGGTCATGCTTGTAGGTAACAGGGGTCAACTCAACCATCTGATAGATATGTAGATGACTCCAAATAGCATCCATTGATAAGATGGCTAGGGTATTTATGCATTGATTCCCAACCCCTCTAGTATTAACAGCCCTGCACTGTCAGGTATTGTCTGCATGTGAGCTGATGGGGTTGCTGTACCTTTGGTGAGGTTATGAAACAGAAATGCAGCTAGATACATGGCTCATGCTCAAGGAGGAATGCTGTCAGCATGCACAGAAGTATCCACCACCACTGCATCTGAAATTAAGGGTGAAACAAGAGGATGTATTGCATGCCAGCAAAAGCATCTGCTCCACCCACCCTAAGCTGCTCAGATGCACTAGCAACCTGCATAATTATTTACATTAGGTCAATTGCTCTTCAAGGCAGTGGTCAACCACATTCTCTTAATAAGACTCAGTAATTAGGGTTAATGACACAAATACTACAGTTTCCACTGCTTCAGGTTTCCCTGAGGTGATAAATAGCATTCCTTTATCTCCATTCCTCACAATCCATTGTAGATGGCCCTTACCCTTGTCCAGCTGGCATAGTAGCTGGTCCAAGCATTTGTCCAGCTGGATGATAGTGATCTTCTTCCCTGAGGAGTCTGAGAGATGTTGAGTGCCATTTTCTTACCCATGCCTGGTTGCTAAGAAACACTCTAAAATCTCCACATTATGGGTGGGATGATTCAGAACTTTATTCCTAAGGAGTATAAGCCTTTTTCCCCTATTCCTTCTTCTCAACACAGCTCTTTATTATACTACAAAACTTACTACCTCCTAAAGTTGTAACATGTCTTTCCTTTTCTGAAAATATATAACCCATCATCTATATGTATTTCATATCACATCCCATTACTGCTTCTGCTATATTTCAGTTAAATTTGTGGCCCTATGTTTCAGCTTTAGTCAGTGTTGGATCTAAAGAAACCTTCTTATGCTTTCCCTTTTGTCTTGACTTTATATTGCTAATACTCAAAGACCACAGACATCTTTCAGATGGATGTAGGTTGTGAAGGGACAAAGTCCAACTGCTTAATGGTCATCCTATCAAAACATTTTGTTTGGCCTCCTGTCCTAGGAGACTAACTGCTGAGAGAAAGGAAGCATGTCTGTTTGATAACATTATTCCCTCATAGTAGCATCTACCACATATTAGGAACTCACTACATAACTGAGTAAAGGAATTATATATGCAATATTTAATTCAAAGTATTGTTGAGAGAATAAAGTAATAAAAATTTTAAAATATGCTACAAGATATTACTATTATAATTATTATTTATTATGACCAACCAGCTTATTTTATTGAAGAAAAGAGATATATAAACAACATAAGCAAGATTTTCAGGATCTAAAGTTAGGAAGAATATCCTCCTTTCTACATAGTTGTCTATTGAAAAATCTAAGAACATTTAAAAAAAATGGTCATGGGGGTAAGAGGAAGCAGACATGAATGCAAAACCATGTGTGTGCTGGGAGGCCATGAGACAGTGGCTCTATAAAGTAGACAAGTACATGTCTCTCTTCCATATGTATGTAAATGTACATGTATGTAAATGTACAGACAAATTATTATCTTTTTTACTCTTTCTGTACTTTCTGCTCCACCCTGCTTTCTTCGGTCATCCACAGATGAATCCAAGTAGATAGAGTATAGATAAGTCATCTCCAAATTGCAACAAATCAACATCAATTTATTTTTGTCTCTTTCAAGCTATTAAAGAATTCAGATATATTTTGTGGATCTAGGGTCCTCCTATATTTATTCCAGGTTAAATAGCATTGTGGTTTATTCATTAGATGTTAACTCTTGGAGTCATGACTCATCACTTTACATCTTTAGTGTTATTCGATCATATGTAATGGGGCAGAATATATGGTAACCAATTTGCTCCTTCCTTATAATTGGAGTCTAATCCAGAGGCTTTTGAGATAATCCATTAAAGCATTAGTGGGCATTCTCAACAAGGGTAATTGTGAGAGATTAGATGCAGCTGGTCACATGATTTTCAGTACATCTTAGACTATTATTTATTAATCCTCTTTTGTAACCCATGCAATTTAAAATATAATAGTTTTATTTATATATAGATAGTAATGCTAGTTTTATAGAAGTTACATTAATTAATTAAATTACTGCATATTACTGTAATGGCTAATATGGTATAGTCTAAACACAGATCTTAGTGCTTAGATGCATTGATAAACACAATAGATATTGTCATTTCCAATATAGAGCTTACCTAGGGGAGAAAAAATAAAACAAGAGGAAATTCAAAACATGAAATAGTTATTAAGTTTTAGTTTTGCTCTAAATGAAAGGAAAATGACTGCTGAGTTTGGAGCATAACATGTTTTTTTTCGTGATTTGGGGTGTTTCAATCCCAGATTGAGTGGCCCCGTGATTTAGATCTCAGTCAATGCATGGTGGAGCATATTGCTTTCATCACAAGCAAGGAAGGAGAAGCAGACTGATAAAATAGTGCCCCACATTCCCCTTCAAGGGCACACCCTAACGACCTAAAAACTTCCCATGATGCTTCACCTCCTAAAAGTCCTGCCACTTGATAACACCATGCTGAGGACCATGAGTTTAACACATGGACCTTTGGGGGACACTCACAGTGTAGCAATACCATATCCTGGGTTGACTTTGAACAAGAGAAACTTACTTCTAATTGTCACGAAGGTTGGAAAATTCAAGATCAAAGTTTCAGTGTCTGGAAAGGCGCTGTTCTGCTTTCTGGTTCATAGATTGTCTTTTCACTGCATCCTCCTATGGAAGAAGGGGCAAATAAAATCCCTAAGCTACTTTTATAAGAGTACTAATCCTGTTAATGAGGGGTTGACCTTTATGACCTAAAATCTGTCTAGAGACCCAACTTCCTAATACCATTGTCTTGGTGGTTATGATTTCAACATATAAATGGGGGAGGAACACAAACAATTTAGACTTTAGCATCTTCAATTTATTTCTTCCTCATCTTCACCATTCTACAATTTGCCACTCCTAGAAGCCCAAACCCCTTTCTCTTTATCTTGCTTCTTCTCCACAAATGTATTTTCCTTTGTTAGAATAGTATATGAGCTTCTAATTCCAATCATCCCTGTGAGTAACACATCACGAGTTATCCCACATATATGTATGTTATATGCATTTGTAAATCCTGATGTTATATTTCCTCCTGCAATCTGCCTTTTATCAGTCTAATTTATAGGCTCAAGTTATAGAACATAAGAGAAAAGAGGAAGTTCTTTTTTCCCACCCATGCATGTTCAAATAATAGAATGTTGTCATTAATGAGTCTATCTGATGTCAGACAAAATTATTAAGTGCTTATCAGATGTCTTTTTTATATAAATACATTTATTCTTGAGCTTTTTTATATCTGATTTATATTATATGAGAAAAATATGAAGGATGAAACAAATTATGAAGAAAGGAAACTTTAAAAGTTGGAACAGACAATCATTGAATGGCGTTTTACTACATAAAGAAATAGATGATCATTCTGAATATTATAACCTGGAGAGCACCACAGGAGATTAATATTTGGCACTAACTTGTTAGTGCTTGACTGTTTAGTTAAATGATAAAAGCTAAGACTTTTCCAGATAAATTTCTTCTGGTCTGGCTAAACAAATACCTCTAGCTGAATAGTTAATTGATGTAGAAGTTTTCCTTTGATGTATTCCTTCCTATATTTTTTCAATATTCTCACTTCTTCATCATCCCAGTTTCTTTGCCTTAATCTCTTTTATCACTGAAGATCATAAATGTTTTCCTTTAGGCAACAAAGCAAGTAGTATATTTATATCAATTAAATGTATTAATTAGGATCATATGCTATATTATTTCTATTATCATTTGCTAAAATGCATCTGATTTGAGAAATTGAGACAATCTTGTATACCGAGAGGAATCTGGATATTTAAATTCCTTTTCTTCTATGATTTGAAAATTTGTGCATGCCATGTAATTTCTCTGTTTCATTCATTTCATCTAAAAGTAAAATAATTTTATTTGTCTCATTTAAAAATAAGATGAAGGATGTATGTGGCATTGCATCTTTTTAGAATCTACTAAGGACACTGAAGTAAAATCACATTTCTATTAAATAGACGGTTGATCATTTCTAGCTGATCAAAGCAGTTCACCAACGTGGACTTGCTAGGCATTTTGTATACACGCAATTCTACAGGGAATTGAATTTCCCACACCAAATCTAGTTTTAATGAAGAACAAACTTAAAATATCAGTATTAAATAGAAATGTCACATGAGAGGGCTACTTCTATGGTTAGTGTTCTATCCAATTTAATTTTAAATCAAGAAATCTATTTTAATCTTCAAATTAAAATGAAATCCAAACATTTGCCTCTTCATTTTCCCATCCTAAAATACAGTTTTCAGATAAGAATTAAAAGGCAGATATACAAGAGATTAAGAAGATAGTAAAATTTATCCTTAATTTTGTGGAATTTAAATCTACTTTTAAATACTGACAATATCTCACTATCTATGCCCCAAGGTCATGTCTCTCCAACATCTTACCTTACTTTTGTTAAAAAGTGCATTAAAAAAAAATCCCAAACCAAGTTTAAGAATAGGCACCTAGAAAGTTGCTACGGCAAACTCCCCCCACCCTACTTCATTCATCTCTGAATCTCACTGCCTAATTACTGCTATCTATTTCTCACATAAAAATGGAGTTTACAAACTAGTTACATGGATTTTTTTTTTTAACTGTGTTTCTTGTGTTGTAGACTAGGGTAGCCCCTGGGCCCATGATAGATTCATATCTTATCTCCATATCTATCACAACCTGGAAGATTTTGGTGATTCAAATTGGGTTAGAATATATCCAGACTTCTATAAGCTTTTACTGATAACAGGACAGAATGATTATTTTCTTCTTCTTCTTCTTTTTTTTGGTACTGGGGATTGAACTCAGGGGCACTCGACCACTGAGCCACATCCCCAGCCCTATTTTGTGTTTTATGTAGAGACAGGGTCTCACTGAGTTGCTTAGCTCCTTGCCACTGCTGAGGCTGGCTTTGAACTTGTGATTCTCCTGTCACAGCTTCCCTAAGTGCTGAGATTACAGGCTTGTGCCACTGCGCTGGCTAGAGTGATTATTTTCATAAGACATGCTTTAGTCCCCGACCATATTATTGTAAGCACAAGATGAATTTCAGAAAACCTTTTTTAGATTTCTAAGTGATTTAACTTCACATACTTCTCCAGACAGACAGAAAACAATCTTCCATTTTGTTTTAGTTGCTTTCCAGCAATGACTCTTCTTGACAGTTTAATTTCTCACATAGCTTTCAAATGTGACAAAATCTAATCACTGCCAGTTGTCTGTGATGTCTGGGGGGTACAGCAGGGACTAAAAAGACATGGTCATTGGTAATGTCCTCATCTATAGCTCTCCCTTCCTCAGTCATCCCAGGCATGTGTCCTATTGGTGAAGAGTAATACAGGTTTTTTACAACAGTAGTATATCTTCTGCTCTTCTCCTTCTCCCCTTTTTCCTCCTTCTTCTCTTCCACAGGAAGAAATAAACTCTGCTATACTATGGCTAATTCTACCTGGTGAGCAGATTCAATCATTGCTTTCTAAGGGCAAATGGGAAGATGTTATCTAAATAGCCACTTCTTAATTTCATCATTAGAGGTAATAAGATAAAAAAGAGAAAAAGTCATAATTTCTCTTTTTCAAGTTGCATCTCTATTTGATTCAGACTCATTTATCAATTTAATCACTTTTAAAGGAACATTTATGCTCCTTCAGAGATTAGAACTGAATTGAGTTGAATCCAATATTACAGATTTGTCATAGAAATAAAGATAAATTACTATAATTGTATCCAAAAACCTACAGAATATATATAGATGAAGAAAATTGAGTTTAACCAAATCCCATTTGAATTAGATTCCTTTGATCTTGTTAAGAAAGTGATAGGTCCCAATAAGAGACTAATTAATATGAGAGACTCAGAGTGAGCTCAGTGGTAGAATGTGTGTTGGTAAGCATGAGTTCTGGGTTTGATTTTTGGCACTAAAAAAAAAGGAAAAAATAAAAGAGGCTAATGTGATCTCATGCTATGTTCATAACAGCAAAGACATGATAGTTCAACTGCTCTCTATACATCTAAGGAATTCTGCCTTACCCTAGAGACACACTTTGTCTAAGTGGCCCAAAAGATGAGATGACTTTAAATAAAATGATTATAACATACTTTAAAATATTAAAATATGAAAATGAATATGCATGGGATAATGATGGGGTAAAAAATAACATTGTAGTCCATTTACTTGAAGAACAGTTAAATGGGAGGTTAAGCATCGTTTCATTCTTCTCCTGCTGTCCCAGAGTCCTTACATCAAAATTTTAATTTAATTCAATTCAGATTTATTAAGTGTCTATTATATTCTTGGTGAGAAATGGCATTAAGAACCAGAAATGGATTCCAATCCTGAATCTTTCATTTGCAGTTAAATGATCTTGAGCAAATATTTCATCTTTTCGAGTTGCAGTTACAGTTACTGTAATATGAGAATACTCAGGGTTATTTAATGGGATAGGGCCAAGTATTAAATTAGGTAATGTATGGAATATAAGAGAGTCCAACTCACAGCAAGCACTTGGTGTATCTTTTGGAGTTCAATATTGTTAGTATTAATAATCAATGTATTTACTGTAATGTATTTAGTAGATCCCTAATGGTATGAACTAGCACAAAATAATCATCGCTGATTATGTCTATTCAAATAAGCGATAACTTTTTGTTTCTCATAATTTTGATGGGTCTTTAAACATTATATAGTTCACAGATGCCTTAGAAATTCAAATCAAAGGTACAAATACCCTTTTCATATCTGTGTACAAATACACATGCACAAAATTTTGTTAAATAATTCTGAATATTTGCTCATTAAAATGCTTGCCTTAGTTAATGTCTTCAATAAATAAAAATTAAATTAGTTAAATAACAAATTTCACAGAGAAGAAAGGAAGTTACTATTTTCTAATGAAAATAGTAACCCTGACATAGTGGTGTATGCCTATAGTCTAGCAACTCAGCAGGCTGAGGCAGGAGGACTACAAATTCAAGACCAGCCTCATTAAATTAGAATCAGCAATTTAGGGACACACTGTCTCAAAAAAAGAAATTGTGGTAAAAAAATTTAACTGTAATTCAATCCCCACTACAGTACATACTTATTGAGAAAACTACTTGAAATCCTATCTGTTGGGAATGTTACTAATAATGTGCTTTCTATCTCTCTTAGTTAAAGATGGAATGAGAATAAAAGGTAAGAAACTGGAGATGTTATCTCAAATTCAATAAGAAATTAGAATTCATCAAGAAATATCCAAGTGATGTACTAGATATTCCCTAGATATGGGATGGCAATCAAGCAGAAAGTTAATCTTTTTCATTGTCTGAAATTCAGCAAATTGGTTTCCAAGCATTACCTCAGGATCAATTTCAGAATTGATGTTTTGTCAACAAAACAAGCCCTGTTACACTGATTTTCTAAATCTTTACAAACCCATAGTCAATTTTGATAAAAATAAAAATATAAAGTTCTTTAATGTAATTTGAAATTGCAAAAAATTGAGTATTTGATAAGTATTAAAGTACTAAAAATTTTGAAAACACTATTTTAAATTAATTTGGCTCCAAAAGACACCAGTATATTTTTCTCAGGGCTCACTTCTCTCAAGCCTTGGCTTTATTATTGTCAAAGCTTATCAGTACTTAAAAATATTTTTATACTTCTTGACAGGAAAACAAAAATAGACAACTAACTGTTTACATTATTCTAACCAATCTTTTTTCCCCCTTTGATTATTGTGGTGCCTAATGTCTTTGTTCAGAAATCCTCTTTCCTTTCTAGGAACAGAATTTGGTTCCTGATCCCAGAGCAGGATCCCAGACTCAACATCCATAAAATAGACTACAAGAGATTGGCAGAGGGTTAGGCATAAAATCCAAGAAAGGAGAGTTGAAATCACCTGCCCAGCATTTTGTTGTATTAAGTGTGAGAGACTGAACTTTCTAGGCAAGTGCTCTACCAGTGAGCTACATGCCCTGAATACTTCTCCAGCTTTTTAACTAGAATTAATGTTGACACATTATTACGTGTTGTAAGTGGAGTGACTGTGCACACTTGCGTGTAATTTATAGAGGATACCTCTTTTTCACTATGGTTGCGGTGGTGCATGGCTATAATCCTAGAGTGTATTTCTCCACAACATCACTCAGACAGAATGAAACTGCACAGCCCTGACAGTGGTTTAATATCAGAGATACTCTGATATCTATAGTACTTCCTTCCATTCTATGAAGTTTCCAAGTGTCTGTTCAATAATTTTGTTCCCCTTATGGTGGATTAAGTTAGATTCCAACTACTTGCAATTGAAATATTAAAATGGTTAAAATTCCACATATATGTGAACTATATAGATAGATATCTACTTACATATGCAAATAAAACTATATATAAATGGTTTATATATGTGGTTTATATGTATAAATATACAAATTTATTAAATATTCATATTTATGTATATATAAACATTTATATTTAAATTATAAATAATGTTATAAGTGTTTACATATATATATGTAAATGGTTCCATTACATTTTTGATCTATTAGTAATATTTCTGGCCACCTTTTTCCTCATATTATATATATTTTTAAAAGTATCTTAACCGGGCACGGTGGCGCAAGCCTGTAATCCCAGCACTTAGGGAGGCTGAGACAGGAGAATCACGAGTTCAAAGCCAGCCTCAGCAATGGCGAGGTGCTAAGCAACTCAGTGAGACCCTGTCTCTACATAAAACACAAAATAGGGGTGGGGATGTGGCTCAGTGGTCGAGTGCCCCTGAGTTCAATCTCTAGTACCAAAAATAATAATAATAAAAAATAAAAAGTATCTTTACCTAATGTGCTATATGAAAGAAAAATCAGTGATAGAAGAATTAGTACTTTTGAGAAATATGATTCTATTCTTTTCCTAATGTGCATATAAAATTTTAGTTATAGATTTTTCTCAAAATGCTATTTAAATGATTAGCACTATATTATTTTATTTTCAATTTAATTTTCATCTGATAGAATTTCAAATTTTAATATGGTATAAAATTAACTCAATTTTAGATTTTATTAATTTAAAAATAAAAGTTGTATAGGGAATATTTATAAAAAATACTGTGAAGTGGAAAATATAGAAAACTATTTTAAATAGATTTTCTTATAATTAAGCTTGAAAAATAAAATACAATGTGAAAGTTTGACTTTGAGATAGTGAATAAAGTCATGCTTTATATTCATTTATTTAAAATAGGAAATTGTTAAATTAGTTTCATTTTAGATAATGAGAAAACTTCATTTTAGTCTAATGCTTTCAGGTGGAAGTCAATAAGCTTGGTATGAGGAGGATGATGATGAGTTTTAATATTAATCTTATGAGATACTTGTTATCTCAAAGCAAATCAGAAATGAAGACATGATCGATAGGAACAGAGCATCTTAGTGTCATCAATTTTCCTTAAAATATATTGCAGACATTTTTGTTTCTGATTATCCAGAATCCTCTCTTCTCTGATGCAAAATTTAAAATTTGTTTTGGGGAAATATCCTATATCCACACTCAAGCAATGAAGTTTAATTGAGGCCTAACGCAGACTGCATTTGAAATTAAGCTTGGGCAAAGTCCTGAATTGTCATACACATGGGATTTGTTCAAAGATGAACCCTTCATGAAAATTTATCCAATCAGAAGGGTTAAACCTAGGACTTGGAAGGATGAACTTGATCCTGTGGATATGTAAGTCAGGAACAACTGCTGAACATTTTGCAATCATAAGAAGCCTTAGAATATAACCAGTATAAAGGAATCAATACTGAGCAATGGGAAAATGACTTAATCCTAGTAACTTAATTTGAACTCCTGAATCAAACTGCATTTCAAGTCAGTTCTGAGAAAGAAATTCCTTCCACATATCTAGTTCTCATATTTTGTATATGTTCATCTAATTCATATTATTAGTTAAATGGAAGCATAATCCTGGGCAGTACTATTATCAATATTCAAGAGTAGATAATTGAGAAATTTTACAAACTCTAGAAGTAGTCAGTATGGATATAGAGACATCTAGTACATCATGAGTGTATAGGCATCTAGTGCATGCTCAGAATCAAGAAACATAAAAGAAGGATGAAGGCATGATGCTTGTTATTAAATAAGTTACCGAACATTTTGGAAAAAAATTATTAAGCAATAGCAAGTTTCCTATAATCATCCCTGTATCTTAGAATTAAGTACTCTGGTTAAACACTTCCCCACTCTCTCTGCCCCTTCCCCCTCACAGGCAAATTACATTTTCTGCCCATTAGGGAGTTCGGTCAGAGAATAACATTCTGGTAAATTCAGAAACTGGGACTAGTGATTGGATAAAGGGCTGAAACCCAGAGACATTAGTTAAAAGAAGATTATTGTAACCTTGTTATCTAGATCAGCAGGTGAATAAGATCAGAGTTTATAGGACTATGGAATATTTGGTGGGGGGCAGATAAAAAATTTTCTATGCACTTTGCACATAGACATTCTACACCTTTTTCTAGAAGAAACTTTAGTTTCTGGCATGTTTTTATGATTTTTCCATATTGCTACAGCAAGTGTATATTATTTTTCTGAGCCTATGATAATTTTATTCAGAATTTAGAATAGGCAAAATTACATGCATATATTCTATTCAAGCTTCTATGTTAACTAAAGTTCAATTAGTAATTTAGTATTACTGTAAAAGTTAGCAACTGAAAAACATTCACTGGATCACAGTAAGTAGAAATTCATCAGATAAAGAAATGAGAGAAAGGATTATAGGCTTACAGAATAGCATGAGGTCGAAGAAACAAACGAATGACAACAACAAAAATAACACAGCAGATCTTTGAAAATAAGAAAACCATGTGATTTCATTTTAGAAAGATAATATTTTGGGGTACTGGGTACTGAACCCTCAGCCCTTTTTATGTTTTATTTTGAGACAGGGTCTTGTTAAGTTACTGAGGCTGGTCTCCAACTTGTGATCCTCCTGCCTTAGCCTTCCTAATAGTTGGGATGGCAGGTGTACACCACCATGCCTGGATTTATACTTTAGAAAGTATAAAAATAGTTATTAACAAATAAGCATGGAAAGTGCGCACTAATAACTACTGAGAATTTTTAATGAAAATAAGGATTTTCATCTTTAGCCTTCACAAAATAGAAAATTCACTGAATATTTGGAATAGTGGTGTTGATCTGAAGAAAACCTATCTAGAATGTGAAGGATAAGCAATCATGGAAGAAAATGGAAGGGAGGATTAGGTGTAAAACAGTTATGGGAGATGAGGGAGGGGGAGATTAGAAATAGAAGATAAACCACAAAAACCCACGTGATTCAGAACAGGGACCACAGTGGAGTATGACAACGTATATCAAGATGGGAAAGCATCGTGGATTTGATTGTAGGTGTTGCAGTTTTGATCTGAAATGTTCCCCCAAGGTTCATGTATAGAAGGCGTGGTGCACATCTGGTGGCACGTTGGGAGAAGTGGAAACTTTAGGAGTGGGGCCCAGTTAGAGGAAGTAGGTCACTTGGGGCTTGTCCTTAAGGTTATATTGGGACTCTGACCTCTTTTTCTCTGGTTTTGCTTGCTGGTTCCCCTGAGGTGAGCAGTTCCATTCCACCTCATGCTTCCTGATGTTCTACTCTCACCACAAGTTTATAGTGATGGGCCAAGTGACCCTAGACTGAAACCTATGAAACCATGAGCCAAAATAAATCTTTCCTCCTTTAAGTTGATTTTGTCACAGTGATGGAAAGCCGATTAATACATAGGTTTCTCCTGCAATGACATTATTTTTCTTGCTTTTGTCTTCTCTCTTGATGAAAAATAATCATAGCAAATGCAACTTCCTTTTGTGTGCAAGGCATAGTCCTTCATGTGACCAGTCCTTTAGGAAACCATCCCTAATGGCCTCTCTGGTCTCATCACTGCTTCTCCTCCCTCTCTGTTCAAGCAAGCTGAACACATTGCCCCTCCTTGCACATTCCTGCATGTTCTTCCTACCTGGTTCCTGTGTTGGTTGCTCTTCCATCAGAAATCTTTGTGGCTTGTTTCTTCACCTCTTCTAAATTTTTCTGTAAATGTCATGTTATCTATATTTTCCATTTTCTCTAAAATTACAACCTCCTAATTTCCCCTTCCTGGCCTATTATTTTTCTTAGCTTGAATGATCTAACATATTAAATGATTTTTATTTCTTTATTGTTTCCCCTATTAAAATATAAGTTCTATGAAGTCTGAATGTTTTTCTGTTTTGTTTACTACTATAAATTAAGTGTTCAGAATCTTTCCAGAATGATAAACATTCAAATATATTTGTCAAATGAATGAAGTGCAGTGTTTTGTGGTGTATGTAGCTTCTTATATACTTTGTCTATTTTTATTCATTTATCAATTATACCCTGAAACATTACCACTTTGTCAGTTTGGCCGAATTTGTGCACAGAAAACCTCTTAACACCAATTCAACTCACTCACCAAGACCCTGTCCCCTACAAAAGCAACTCTCTCCCTCTCATTTTCTCTCCCTCTCTTTTTCTCTCTCCCTCCCTCTCTTTCAGATAATATAAGGGAAAAAAATGTTTTGATTCTGATCGAATGGAATTGTAGATGGAAGCTTTATAACATAGTATAGTGCATAATGTTTTTATTCTATATTTTCTCCTAAGTGGAATGAATATAGAACACACAAGTTCACCACTATGGCAGGTATTCAATATTCATATGACTCTCTCACTGTTACTGACTTGTTAGAAATAGATGAAAGGCCCTTTAGCTCAGGAAAGATAGAGTCTACCAAAGCCCAAGGGGAAGAATCACCACCAGACCCCAGAGTATGTGTGAAAATTCCCTGGGCCAGTGGCTGGTTTAGGAGTGACCATCTAGCCCAGTCTGGTTAATTGAATGGCACTGGGAGGCCACTGGAATGGGCTTCAGGAAAGTCCCTGCTTAACTGATGAAAGGGTCAAGTTCAATTAGGATGGCCTTTTGCCCCTTTGCATGTCTCCTTTTCCCCTTTGTCCTACCAGGATATCAATGTGATAATGGGGCCTGGAGCAGTCTGGTGATAAGCACAGTGAAAGCCTGAGTGCTGAGACCAACAAAGCATAGCCTGAAAGATCCTTGGTGTCTAATGGCAGCCCTGTACCCAAGAGATGCCTTGGCAGCTACTTCTGGATATCATGTTACTTAGAAGGAAGTCTACTATTATCATAAGCTACTGTGTTTTCTGTATCTCTCCCTTCCAAGCACTAACCAGGCCTAACCCTGCTTAACTTCAGAGATGAGACAGAATTGGGCACATTCAGGATGACTAGCAGTAGATAGTTTCCTGAATTTCTAAATGTACTTGTAATTGATGCAGTACTGAATCAGATATATTCATGTGGATAGCTAGTGTTAAAACAATATTACTATGATATACACCTGGCTCATTTGCAATAATATATTCTTTTAAAAATCCTGTGTTTGATAGCAATGACTTCTATTAAAGTAATAATGAGATATTATGGAACATCTTATATAATTTTAATTTATTGAAATGTGTTAATATTTTCATGAGGTAAAATAATATTGAAAAGGGAAGGTCTTGCAATAGATAATAAAAACAATATACCTACCTTATTACAAGTGAAGTAGAGTTCTAACTAACTTAAGTTTAATATCCTATTCTATTCACATGACAATTATATTAGTTTTATGAAATCAAATGTATATTTATGATACTTAATACTTTCCAAGCTCTTTGTTGCACATGTATCATGTGCACATCAAAAATTCTCTAAATTCCACATTATAGAATATCCTGTATCTAATAAGAAAATGTTCCATAATTAATTATGTTAATAATTAATGTTAATAATTATGAAATGTTACATAATTAATTAATCAAGATAGGACTGTATCAAGATAGTTTGGTCAGTAGATGAAATTGGCAGAAACTGCATATCAGTGTCTCATTAATATGTACCTTCAATGTAAGCATGTAAATTTTTCAATTGTCATGACCTAACATTTTTAGATTGATAACTCTGAGAGTCATTTCCTTTTTTTAGTCTAAAAATGTAGTTTCAATCTCTAATGGAAAGTGAATATTTTGTTAAAAGTTAACTCTTATTGTGTTAAGTCACAAGGCCAATTGCTGGCTCCCCACAATGGAGAGACCACCAGGTAAATACAGGGAACCACAATGTATGGGAGCAGAAGCCACCAGCAGCAAACACCACAGTAATGAGCGCCTGGGCAGGGAAACCAAACTGCAATTGAAGGACCGCTAGAGACTCAGTGAGGACAATCAGCGGAGATGGAGAACTCCAAAAAACTCGGTCATCAGAGACCCTTACAACTTCATGAGATTTACCTCAGGAACTCTACCTGGCCTTAACAGTAAAGTACTTGAGAAAAATTCTTTCATGCTTCTGGCAGGATGACAAAAGAAAGCATTTTGAAATATATCAAAGAACTCTGTCTTTTGTTTTTTTGTTTTTTTTTGTTTTTTGGTACCAGGGATTAAACCCAGAGGAGCTTAACCACTGAGTAACATCCCCAGTGCTTTTTATATTTTATCTTGAGACAGAGTTTCAATAAGTTTCTTAGGACTTTGCTAAGTTGCTGAGGCTGGCTTTGAACTCACGATCCTCCTGCCTCAGCCTGCCAAACTGCAGGGATCACAGGCATGTGCCATTGTTCTTCTTAATAAGTTTTGCCTTCAGAAGACACTGATTAACCAGAGCCTAACCTGCTGAGTTTTTAATCAGAGCTTAATTGAACTGAGGGAAGGAAAATCCTCAACTTCAACCCACTCTAGCCAACTTGTTCCACTTACCAGGGCAGAAAGGATGAGATGCATGTTATAGTTCATGATGCAGAAAGACAGGCTCACTAAAGACTGCTGATCATGGGGCTGCACAACACTTTCCCTTCCCCACATCTGACCAACATCTTACTACCAACTCCTTTTAGCCAGGACATCATGTGTGGTGATCAAGAAAACTCATAAAATGTGGGACTGAGGTTGTGGCTCAGTGGCAGAGTGCTCGCCTAGCACATGTGAGGCCCTGGGTTCAATCCTCAGCACCACATTAAAAAAAAAGAGAGAGATAAATAAATAAAGGTATCATGTCCATCTACAACTAAAAAAATATAAAACTATAAAATTCAATAAAAGGCAAAGAACATAATGTGAAGAGATAGAGCAAACACTGAAACTTCTCAGTTACTATAGGGGTGTTGGAATTGGGGGAATTTAAAACAACCATGATTGATATGCTAAGAGCTCTGGTGGATAAAGTAAATCAAATGCCAGAACAGGTGGGCAATGTAAGCAGAAGGATAGAAATTCTGTGAAAGAATAAAAACAAATGCTAGAGATCAAAGATGCTGTGACAGAAATGAAGAGTGCCTTTGGTGGGCCCATGGTAGCCTGGATACCATGGAGAAACGCTCTGAGCTTGATTATATCTGAATACTAACTTTAAAAACTGAAAAACAATGAAGAAAAAGGGGGAAAAAAGATTGCTTAAAAACTGCATGATAACTATAAAAGGTATAATATATGCATAATGGGAATATCAGAAGGAGGATAAAGAAGAAAAAATATTTGAAATAGTAATAACTAGAAATTTTCCCAAATTTATGTCAGACACCAAACCAATAGACTGAGAAATCTCCAAGAACTAATAAGGATAAATTCATGAAAACCTACAATTAGACATAAAATTTTCAAACTAGAGAAAATTAAAGGAAAATGTGAAAAGAAGGCAAAGATAAAAAATACTATATCTTACTGATGGAGGAACGAAGATAAGAACTGCATCTGACTTCTCAGAAACCATGCACGCAAAAAGAGCAGAGTAATGTATATAATTTGTTGAGAGAAAAATGCCCATCAATTTAGAATTCTGTATTCTGTGAAATTCAAAAGTGAGGTCAAAATAAAGATGCTCTCAGACAAGCAAAAACTGAGGGAACTTGTTGCCAGAAAGAAATTTCCTTACTTGCAAGAAGTGTTCAAAGAAAAACAAGTTCTTCAGAAAGAAGGAAAATGATATAGATCAGAAACTTGGATCTGCAAAGAATATCTGAGAAGGAATAACTGAAGGTAAAATGAACAATTATTTTTATTGTTAATTTACCTAATAGATAATAACCTGTTCAAAATCATAACAGTAACAATGTATTTGATTCTGCATGCTTATATATAAATGAAATGAACAACAGCAATGGTACAAGGGAAGAGAAGGAGGAATTAAGTTTGTTTTTTCCCTTTTTTTGCAGAGGTGGGGACCAAACCCAGGGCCTTACAAGATAGGCAAGCACTGTACCACAGCTATATCCCCAGGTTCAGGATTATTTTATTATTATAAAATACTCACACATCCCAGACAAAAACTGTTATGTTTCTGAATGTGGACTTTTGTTGATTATAAGTGCATATTGCCAGCCTCTAGGAAAACCATTCACTGCAGTAAGCAATGATGTACTACTGAAATTGGAAGGAAAAGGAGAAAATGAAATCATATGAAATGTTCAATTTAAACAAAAAAAGCAGAAAGAGTGGAGGACAGAAAGAAAAGAATTAGAGAAAAAGGGCAACAAATAGAAAATAATAACAAATATGATAGATATTAATATAACTATCAAATATTTCAGTTATCACTTTGAATGTCAGTAGTCTAAATGCACCAATGAAAAGAGATTGCCACATTTGTTAATATCACTGAAAATCAGAAACAGATAATACAAAAAGAAAACTACAGATCAATATCTCTCATGAATATAAATAGGAAAATCATCAATGAAATATTAGGAAATTCAATCCAACAATGTATAAAAAGAAATATACATTGTGTCCAAGTGGGATTTACCCCAGGAATGCAAGGCGGATTTTACATTAAAGGATCAGTTAGTGTAATTCATCACATCAACAAGCTACAGAAAAAAAATCAAAAGATAACCCTAATAGCCAGGCAAGATGGCACACACCTGTAATTCCAGTGGCTCAGGAGGCTGAGGCAGGAGGCTCTCGAGTTCAAAGCCAGTCTCAGCAACTTTAGGCCCTAAGCAACTCAGTGAGACCTTGTCTCTAAATAAATAAAATACAAAATAGGGCTGGGGATGTGGCTCAGTGGTTCAGTGCCCCTTAGTTCAATCCCTGGTACCCCTCCCTCACAAATATAACACTGATAGATGGAGAAAAAGCATTTGGCTAATCCATCATTCATTCACAATAAAAAAATTTTGGTGAACTAGCAATAACGAACTTCCTTAACTTGATAAAAATGTCTACAAAGCCCCCCCTATGTTTAACATCATTTTCAATGGGAAACTCAAAGCTTTATAACTAAGATCAGAAAAAAGGCAAAGATGTCCTATTTCACTACTGCTTTTAATCATCATGCTGAAAGTCCTAGCTAATGCAGTAAGATAAAAGATAAACAAAAGAGGCACACATTGACAAGGAAAAATAAGACTGTTCATATACAACATGAAAATCTATGTAAAAAATCTGAATACAGTCATATTCTGATGATAAGGATGTGTGCTAAGAAATATGTCATTAGGTGATTTCCTCACTGTGCAAATATCATAAAGTTATATTCACAAACTAAGAGAAACATAAGTTCTAAGCAAAATAATCTCATAGGACCACAATCATATATGCGATCTGCCATAGACTGAAACATTCAGTGCATGACTTTGACAAAAATAAAAATAAAAACAAAACCTCATGAAACAAATGTAGCAAATGATTATGGCTAGGTTGTAGGATACACAGTTAATAAGCTATAACCCATTTTTATCAGGGAAGAACAAGTGGAATTTGAAATTTAAAAAAATACCATTTACAGGAGCACCCCCAAATACTAAGTACTCAGGGATAAACTTAACAAAACACAGTATAAGATCTATATGGGGGAAACTACAAAACTTCAGTGAATATAATCAAGGAAGGTGGGGCAAGAGGAGATCGGGTAGATCAGTGGGGTAGAAGAAGAACAAGACCAAGGGAGGAACAGAGGGAAAAGGATAGAAATATGGAAAGAATTTAAAAATATCACATTATGTACATATATAAATGTACCAAAAAGAATTTTACCTGCATGTATATGTAGAAAATACAAATACAAATAAAAAAATAAACAAATAAAGGAGCAAAAGGAAGATCAATAAAGAATAGGGGGTGGGAAGAGGGAAGGTAAAGGGGGCACATAGGTACCCTTTGAATTCAAATTACTTTCATGTATTATTTTGTCAAAATGAACCCAAATATCATATATAATTATAATTTTCTAATTAAATAAATGAAAGATACTGAATGTTCATAGGTAGAAAGATTCAATATTATCAAGATGTCAGAACTTCCCGAAGTCATCTATAGGTTCAGTTGAATCATAATCAGCATCCCAGCCAGTTAATTTCTGGTCATGCCTAAACTAAATTCTGAAGTTTATATGGAGAGGCAAAAAATGAAGAAGCATCAACACAATGTTGAAAGAGAACAGATTGGAAGTGCTGACTCTAGCTGGTTTCAAAACATACTATAAAACTACAATGATCAAGACAGTGTGGTACTGGCAAAGGAGCAAACAGATCAATGGAATAGGACAGAAAGTCCTCAAAGAGCCATAGCATCTACTGGTCTTTGACAAAAGAGTTAAGAAATAGAAATAAAGAAATAGAGAAAATATAATCTTCAATAAATGGTACTGAAACAACTGGATATTCACATGAAAAAATATGATTTTATAGCCTTCATACAAATTAACTCAAACTGAATGTGATAAGAAAAACTATAAAACTCTTGGGAGATCTAGAGAAAATCTAAATAACTTAGAGCTTGGTGATAGTTTTTTTTTTTTTTTGTACTGGCGATTGAACCCAGAGGCACTCAACCTCTGAGCCATACCACCAGCACTTTCTATGTCCTTTTTATATTTTATTTAGAGACAGGGTTTCGCTAAATTGCTTAGGGATTTGCTAAGTTGCTGAGGCTGGCTTTGAACTTGTGATCCTCCTGCCTCATTCTCCCAAGCTGCTGGGATTACAGGCATGAGTCACCAGGCCCAGCAATGATGTTTAAATATACCACCAAAGGCACAATCCATGAAGGAAAGAATTGATAAACTGGACTTCATTAAAAATAAAATTTTTAGCTTTATGAAAAATAATGTCAGGAGCATAAAAAGAGAAACCACAAACTGGGAGAAAAGAACGAATTTACAAAAGGCATATCTGATAAAGGACTGATATATAAAATATACAAAGAAACCAATTAAAGGATCCAATTTAAAAATTGGTCAAAAACCTTAGCTGATACCTCACCAAAGAAAATATTCAGATAGTAAATAAACATGTGAGATGATGTCCCATATCATATATCATCAGGGTAATGAAAATTAGAATAGAAATGAGGTATCACCATTTCTATTAGTTGTCCCAAATTCAGGACACTGACACCACCAAATGCTGATGAGGACGTAGAGCAACAGGAAATCTGAGTAGCTGTTGCTAGGACTGTAAAATGAAACATTCACTTGGGAAGACAATTTGGAGGCTACTTACTACTTACTTACAAAACTAAATGTACTCTTAACATATGATCCAGTAAGTGCACTCCTTGGTATTTACCTAAAAGAGCTAACTTACGTCCACATAAAATTTGCACAAGAATGTTTACAACAATTTTGTTCATAATTGTCAAACGTTGGAAGCAACTAACATGTCTTTCAGTAGGTGAATAAATTTGTGCATTCAGACCATTTGGACGATGAAATATTTTTCACTGCTAAAAACAAATGAGCTATTAAGCCATGATAAGAATGGAAGAGACTTATGTGCACATTACTAAATAAAAGAAGTCAACTGAAAAGGCTGCATGCTGTATAATTCTTACCATATAACATTATGGGACATAATGACAAAAATAGGGACATAGTAAAGCGACCAATTGTTCCTGGGGTTTAAGAGATGAATAGGTAGAGCACAGAGGATTTGTAGGGCAGTAAAACAACTCTGAATGATACTATCATGGTGCATACACAATAAACATTTGCCTAAAAAAATAGGTTCAATACCAAGAGTGAAACCCTAATGTAAAACTTATGCACTTCAGGTGAAAATGATGTCAATGGAGATTTGTTTATAGTCATCTACCATTCTGTTCAGTAGTGTGGGTAGCAGGGGATGCGATACATGTGTGGGGCAGGTAGTAAATGGGAAATCCTATACCTTCCTCTCAATTTTGCCCAGAACCTAAAAGTGTTCTAAAAATAATTTATTTAAAAAGCAAGGAAAGGGAAGGAGAGTGACCTGGGAAGGGCTCACAGGTAATTCTGTGTGTGGATAATGTTCTCTTTTGACCTTTGTGTTTATTCTATGTAAATACTTTAGATCACACATTCATATAATCATGAACAACAAGCCATACACATTCATTTCAGCCAGAATAAATGGGTTATATTTTTCACTCATCTGACTTCCATTGACATTTATCAGTTAGGTACATTCAGACAAAAGAAGTGCTCTTACATGTGGGCTTGTGTTGGACATTATGTTTTAATCAGTGTAGAGTGCAGTATAGCATTTCATAATCCTTAAGAAAGCAATATAGATTTCATTTAAAAAATTTAACACAAACATTTATTTGTCATCTTAATTTTAATTTTAATAAGCAATACAGGTTTTTTTCTTATACATCATAGAAATATATATGCATGTACTTTCTAAGAAACAGCACAGGTCTGCAATAAAAATTAGTAAGCAGTAAGAAATAATAACTGCAATACAGTAATAATAGAGTACAAAGGAACACAGATAGTTCTAAACTGCTAATTCAGACAAAAAGGATATTCTAATTTTATTGCACTCTTCCCCCACTTACCCCGAAGAAAGCATAAATAAAGCTTAGCAGACAGAAGCACTTATGATCAAGGTCAATGTTGGAAATAAGTAGCACCTTTAGTCATTAAAATGATTGTCAGCATCTCCAGGAAGCCTAAATACAGCATTTCTGATTTTGTAAAGAAAATAAAACTAATTGATATGTACCATAAAGTTTAGCTGCTGCATATTTCAGCATTTGCATAGAATGTGAGAAAATAAAAATGTATTCAATACAGAATATTAATTTTAAGTAAATAAAAATTACAGGTTTTTTATTTTTAATAGTAGAGAATTCTTGTAATATATATTGTCCTGCATCATAGAATACTGTAGTATCTTCTAATTATCTAGATTCATCAAGTTATTTCAATAAGAAATTATTTTATGCCTGGCAATTTGCTAGGCATTAAAGTTGTTGTCATTCTAACTAAGATGATGTCCTTATCCAAAAGGAGCTCACAGTCTAGTAAGAAAGAGATGAATTGGAAAATATATTCAAAACTGGATAAAACATGTAATTCTCACAGAGGAATTTGACATTTGGTTTTAAATGTATTGTGTAGTGAGACCTAGAAACTACAGCAGTTATTTTTCTACAACATTATTCCCACATAACACTGCAAATTAAATAAAAGGCAAGTGGTAAATGATGCAGTATTAAACAAATCTGCTTAAAAAGGAAGCAGAAACAATTAATTGATGAACTATGGAATAAATTCCTGATTTAAATAAATCTACATAAAATTTAGTTAAAACAAAATATGTTTTTGTGTTAAAATGCCAGGTTTTTTATTTTTTGGTTAACTTCTTACATATGTTTTATTTGCTAGGTTCACAACTACTACATATACAAAAAATTTTTAAAATTCCAGAAATAAATAAATAAATAAAGATCAAATCATGATCACTTTAAGTACATTAATCTGTGAGAAGGCAAAAGGAAGATCGTCTACTTTATATCTTTAAACACTGACAGAAAAATATTTAAATTAATTATTCTACATTAATTTTTAAAAGAAATGAAATAGGACAATCATAATTCAGGTCATGTAAAACAACTGTTTGAATCATCTTAGGTGTCAAGCGAAACTATTCTTCTTTTTATTTTATATTATAGTAACTAACCAGTCAATAGGCCATGTGGCAACTTGTTCATGAGTCATTAAGATACTATAGAACAAAGCAATTGCATTTTATTTTTTTTAAAGTCATAAAAATACAACATAAGATATAATTTATATTTTAAAAATACTTGTACAGATTAACCCCTAAATCCAATCTCTTAAAAGAATTCTTGAAATGGTAGCTGGGTGTGGCTATGGTCAAGGAATGTCTTACGTTATGTGTTTTAATATTAGTAACAAGTTATCTGTAACTTTTATTCCAACAATCTTATTTTTCCATTTGCTCCAGTTTAATACTGGGATGAGACAGAAATATTTGTTGAAAGAATGTAAACTAGTAAATGCATTTTTTCCACAAATTTCTTAAAAATAGGAAATTATTCAAACTAGGAAATATTTAATTAAAATGAGTTTAACATATTTGGGAAGAAGTACTTTATATGAAAACTTCAAATCACATGTCGATTTTAGTAAATATTTGGAAAGACCCTGCTTATTCATCACCCATGTAGGAATTACTATACCTGACAGATGTGACTAAAGTATGACATCATTTTTGTCCTGATTACAATGAAGGGGCCTTATATTTATTCCACGCACACACTGCAACTACTGAGACTTTCTCCTATTACAATGACATTGCAAACAGTAAAAAGATGTTGGTTTGGCTGAATCTAATTGAACACATCACTGACTGCAGATGTGTTTAGGGTCCTCTCTCTTTAAAGAAGATTTTACTGGGACATACAATGAATGAAGCAAACAAATATTAAGCACTGGTTATTGTTTTTACACTTTTCTAGAACAAACCTCTAAAAAGCCACCACACTTCCTCCAATAATACTTTAAGCATAAGTGATTTTTGTTGTTGTTGTTATTTTATGAGGGTGTATGATATAGAGAAATTTAGAAAGAATATCTATCTAGGTATGATGGAGGTAGATGGTATTTCCAGCATATAAGGAGCTTTAGTTATACTGTTGCCAAATACCTGTTGTGCATTTTAGTGTTGCTAATTAGGTGAGACAACCATTTAAAAAGCAATATATTTGGGGATAGACCTCATTCTAATTATTTTCTTAACCATCTTCAGAATCTTGGGTTAAGAAATATTGTAGGGGTGGTCTCCTCAAGAAATACAATGACAATAATTTCTGTCATGCAATTTTGTAATTAACAAACTTTTACTTTCTATATTCTGGCTTTTGTTTTAAGAAACAAATGCATGAATGCTACTTTTAAAATATAAATGTAAGCAAAAAAGTAATTACTGGAATACTGAAATATTATTTCTATTAGCACAATATTGGTATTTTTAAATAACTTTGATATTATTATATCAACATGTTTTGTGCAATATCATTCATCCACTAGTTATTACTTCTGATTTATCCAGAATTATCTGCTATTGCAATCAGCAAAGATTCTTCAAATTAAATATGGAAACATGATTTTACAAAGCATGACTAGGGAAATATATTCATATGGAATATAAAGAATTTACCAAGAATGTTTCTAGGAAAATATTTTATTCACTCTATAAAAGTCATCAGTTCCAACAGGATGGCTTACATAGTGCAAGAGAGAAAAAATGTCTTTGGAGTCAAAGGACCTGGGTTCCATCTCCTACCCTGCATTAACTCAGAGGATTGGTATGTATTTAGGCAAAGGCCTTAATATGCTATCATCTAGTACTGTTAAAATGTGGATGTCTAACAAAATTAGTTTAGAGGGTTGAGAAGCCGTAATGAATTAACTAAATACATCTTTTGATACATAAATATATTAAAAACAAAATACAATACAAATCAAAATACAATTATATTTAATGTTCAGAAAATAAATATTTCAGTTCATATGGCCTACCTTACTAAATCCAGAAATTCGTACTTTAGTGAGAAATAGAAAGTAGGTCTTAGAAAAATAAAGTCCATTGAATAACATGTCAGATATTGGTGCTATATGCTAATGAGCAAGATATATATAAATTAGGTCTAACTCAAAAAATTTGTTGTAGATAAATATGAAAGTAAAAAAGGAAACAAAAACACAATAAAAGTCTGAATCAAAAGGATGTCTTAAAATTCCACCCAGAAATTCATGAGATGAAAATCCCATCCTTTTGTTTTTCTGAGCAGAACATTTTACCAACCTATGATGCCTTACTAGAGTGTTCAGTACCAGTGTTTTCATAGAAAACTTCTAGCTTATGTTGTTACATTTGAAGTAAAAACAAAGAAACAAAAAAAAAAACCTGTTTATCATGTGAAGAAAAATAATTGCTGCAATGTTAATAAATTTATTATCACTGAATGCTGGCTTACCTAATTACTTCTGAACATGGCTCATCTTATTAAGAAGTATAAATGAAGATAGAAAAACATAAAAATCAGGAAAATAAAGGATGTATAAACCAAATCCACCAAAGAAACAAAAATTCCATACCAAAACTCTCAATGATTAAATAAAAAGGTAAAAAAAGTTAGCTCAACATTATAAAAAACAAAAAGGAAAATAATTAAAGAGTAAAAGGGAGAGAAAAGTTAAAGCAGAAAGGGATTGGAATGGAGAAGTAATTTGGTCTAAGAATTTCCATGTACCACTGAAGTCAATGTTAATTTTGTTCTTAAGGTAGATTTTTAAAAATTATCATTTATAAAATAACTATAGCAATTCTTTCATAATCTATCCATTCATGAATTGAAGAAAAAGCAGTTGGAGAGAGAAAACTAAAATCACATAGCAGAATTTTGTAATGAGCTCAACTCTACAGTATAAGAACAACTGATAGCAAAGAACAGAAAATCAAAACTATAAAAGTCAGAACTATAAAAAATGATGTGAACTCAGCAAATTATTCATTTTTAATTTCATCAATAAAAATAAACTTATGATTTCAATAATAGACATTATAGTTAAATGCTGATATTTGGGCTTCTCAGCTCTTAGTGGATTCTCAAACATGATCATGCATATGGACATGCAGAAGTCAAAACTCTTAAAAGAAAAAAGTGAAATAAGAAAGTCAAGATTTTAATTTTAGTTTTTCATCTCAATAATTTTGATGTTTGGTATTGTAAACTATTGTGGTAAGAAATTTACTTGATAAGATATATCAGTAATGTCACTATATTGACAAAACCTACAGGAGGATACATAATAAAGCAATGCTGTGATGGTCAGCTTTGTTTCTAAAAGTTGTCAGGCACTTCAAGAAAAAGAGAAACATTCCTGATAGTAAGTGCCAAGAATAGGAAGACTACTCTTTTTTCAGATTCTCTAAAATCACATTCAATTATACATTTATTGTAAGGAAAACTCATACTAATAAAAACCTCAAATCTATAGTCACAGGAGTTCCCTTATTTGGAAAGATGAGTCTATATAGTTGGCTTCAGGACGGCCATTTTTCTACATCATAAATAGATAGGACTAGATTCATCATGAGGTCATAAAAAAAGCAGTGCATTAGAAGTACATCCCTCAATAGAGGTAGGAGAAACACATTCTTAGGACTTCAAGAGTCCAGAAGGAGAAGATGAAGCAACAACACTTATTTTCTCTATAGAACAAGTAGACAGAGAAATGAATGATGATACAGATGTTCAAAGAAACTTGAAAAATGAGAGTGTTTGGGGGATGTATTAAATAATGAAAAGAAATGTGCATTGTATGGATGAACCAAACACTCTGAATCTCAACTCCTTTTTATGGCAGCTTGGGATAATCCTATAAATGGGGATAATCACTAAAATTCTAAATATACTGTTTTATAGTAAGTAGTTTTCACTTTTTGTATTATAATAAATAGCAACCAGAATCGGAATTCATTATCCATAGTAAATATCATTCTATTCTAAATCCAACTTCAAGGAAAATATATTATGCCTGAGTCATAAGTATGCCACTATTTTTATGAGAAAAAAGTTACATTAAAACAATTATGGCTATTATGTAATCATCATCACGATTTGGGATAATTTTCATTGTCTAAAAAAGCAAGCAATTCAAAATAATATTGTTTATAGCAATCATGTTCTCTAATAAACACTGAATAAATACAAAATTCAGTTAAATCTGTTTACCATATAAGGTTTATATTTTTGTATCTATATTTTATCTACATTTGCCTCTACAGTTTCTGTTTGGAACCAGCGTGGTAGTGAATACCCTAGGGGCTCTTTTGTTTTTAGGTAAACCTGAGTTTAAATTTTGGTTTGGTTGCATACTACTTTTTAACTTTGGGGAATTTTCTGAGCTTCTTTTTATGTCTGTTTTTGTTTCTACTCATTAATTATATCAAGTTAATTACTTTCACCATGGCTTTGGTTTGAATTTTAAAAAACATTATATAAGCAAAATGTATGGTACATAAATATTAGTTTCTTTCTCACTTTGTGTCCTTACTCTTTATTAAATTGAGTCTTACACTTATGATTTTATTTTACTTTTATTAAAAGTCTGAAATTTCTACACAATAAGATTTTTTAAAAAAATGATTTTAGATGAATAAAGTTTCAACTAATTGATCAAGGTTATAGCATCTATATAAAAATGTACTTATATTATAACTTTTCCTTCTTTTAAAATATCCTTGTTTTTTTGTACAGCCAGAGAAGGATGTGTATGAAATACCAAGATTTTAAAGTGCACATTTAAACATATCAAACCTAATTGTTTCACTTATTTTGTGGTATCCAGGTAAAGGCTGTGGGCCCATGAACTAATGCAGCTGGAACTTGGTACCAAACGAATCATATGAATTCATATGGAGAATAAAATCATGTCTTCCCTTGTGAAATGTACTATAACCTGGCCCACTGCCTTTTAAAGTTGTACCTAAAAGGATCAAGAAAAAGGCTGGGGACAGGTCAGGACAAGTCCATACTCAATTATCTGTCAGAAATTGTGAAGAAATATTTAAGGGTAAATACTGAAATATATGGGATGCTAAGTTAACACAAATGGCAAAATAGTGATCATAAATTATTTCAGTACTCTGTTTTATCACAACCCTCCCATACAACTTCACAGTGGGCAACAGAGTCTAGTAGGGACTTCAATGGTAACTGACTTTGCTTCATATCCTGAGCATCTACAATCTATTGTTAGGCAAAGAAACATGTTCAGCATAATTTTTCAAACACAGAAGCTAAATATATTTCCTCCTCCACTTATGTGACCATGTAATGAATGAAAGTTCTAGGCCAATATTCTTTTCTCAACCTTTGATTCTGCAATAATTCTTCCAACGATTTCAAGTAGGTAGAAAAGTGAATAAGTAGAACAATTTATAATATACTGAAAGAGTTCTGAATCCAGTATGTGTTTATATCACTGTTTCTGTGTGTTCTGGACTAATTTTCCACATGTGTGGGAGTTAATAGGCATGTAGATTTGTAACTTCATGCTGTGTACTGTCAGGCATGACTACATGTATGGCATCATATTTTGAATCTCCAAATGTTCTTCCTTTTTTTCTAATAGATTAATATAATCAACATTAAAAATGAAGAGACAATGTAAGGCAACCAAAGAACAGCAAAGCAATGTAAATTTGTTTGACTTGACTCTTTCAGTTAGCAAATAAATCTCCTCCCATGGAGAAAATAGTGGAATCACCCCACAGAAAGTCTCTACCAGCCAGTGATAAGGATATGGCCCTTAGAACAAAACTCCATGATCATTACTTTGCTAATTATTTCTTCCTGGGGTCTGATACTTATATTAGTTTAAATGTATATTTTCAGAGAATGCCAAGACATTTTTACATAAGTGTTTATGACTGGAGAAATACTACACAGCAACCAGTTGTATTTCATAGGATGAGTTAGAATTGAATACAAAAACATTAATAATATAAAACTAGTTAATTTGAGAATCCAGATTGAATGAAACTAAATGAAAAACAGCCATATACTGTCACATTTTTCTTGGTTTATTTACCTATGATCTTGGCACATCTTGTTTTAATATCTGAAAGATATAAACATCTTATCATGCTAAAAAGCAAACGTGTAATGAAAAAAAAAAGGAATTTTATATCACTCCCTAAATATGAGCCACATGCTTAAAGAGTGCAAAAATTTTAAAAATCAAATCTTTAATGTGAACTCTTACAAAAGCATGGTGTCCAGGTACAGTCTCATAAGAAATAAGAATAGCACCTGCCTCTACTGCAATAAAAAAATGAACAACAAAGATTTTTGGACATATTAAGAGTGACATCACTTCAATAATAATATTATGAATGCTTTTTATTAATCAGAATATTAAGCTTCAGATTTGTAGGTAAAAATATTTATCATTTTAGCAATGATATTTGTAGTTTTGAAAGCACAGAACTATCAAATGCGCTTGTATTAAAGAGTAATTTAGATTCTCAGATGTTTTCACACAAGAAAATGACACACTGCTGAATTAACCTGGGCTGTAATCTGTCAAGTTTCTTTCCATCATGTTATTAACTGTACTCACAATTCCAAGCCACACACCCTACACTTCTGGGGCCTTTTCTGTATTTCCTGGTTATAGTCACAGGCAGCAGAAGTATATAGTAAGTCAGAGGGCAGAATTTTGAAGAGCTGCCATTCCAATAGCCAGTTTCAGTGGCTGAGGAAAAGCTCTGTTTGTGCTTTGCTTTTGCTTTTTTTTTGGAAGGGAAGAAGTTGAGGGAGTCTAGAAGGCTCAATAAAAGGACCTCCCGCTCTTAGCTGTACTTGCATGGATTGCACATAATAGGAACCTTGGATCACTGTTAAGGGTTGGAAAAAATTAGAATTTGATCTGTTTATAAACTTGTCAGCTAGGATTCAGATTGATTCTTCTTTGATATTTCAGTATGACAGTGAAATTAGACAGAGGCCTAGTTAAAAGAAATCCCTGGTTCTTCACTTGTGAATTAAAAACTAAAATCCTATTAAAATTATTGGATGTAGCTCATTGCTAGTTGTCATTCAGATCTTGACTTACATACTAGGTAAGAATTCTGAAAATTACTTGAGGCCTCTGTTCTCTAGCACCAGGCACTAGTGGCACCCTTTCAAAGAAATTCTGTGCATGGGTTAATCAAGACTGAGTGCACAAAAGTAATGGTGTAAAATGGATTCCTTTTATCTCAAACTTATTTTATACACACAAGTGCTTTTTTATAGCAGTCACTTACATTTCTGAAATAGGATCGCCCTCATTTTCATCTGTGTGCCTATCTTTAAAATCCATATTGTCAAATAGCATGCAAACATATATTTCTTTTGTTTCTATGGATTTTTTTTTTTACTTTTAAAGGAATAAATGACTACAATAATATAATTTTCAAATTTATTTATTTTCTTTTGTTCTCCAGATACTCTGTGTTCATGTGGGTATGTACATGAGTGTATATGTGTGTGTGTGGGTGTGTGTGTGTGGGTATGTGTGAGGACAGAAATAATTTTCCCTCAAATCTATTTTAAACTTTAATATCAAATAAAAAATGAAATGTGAAGAAGGCTTTTTATGGGATTAAACATACTCTTTTTAACTAATTAGATCAGGGTTTCAGATTTAGATCTCATTCTGTAATGGAGACTAGAAGTCCCTGGAAGACTTTAAAATTTGTTATTTCAACCACCACATTCTGAGTCGAGTATGGAAATAAAACTCATCGCATGGATTCTCTGTATTCATAACCTCAAAATTTAACTACCCAAACAAATTTTTAAGAACTAGTTTACAATTTGCCATTAAGTAAAATCTCATTTCCATCTTTAACTGTGGCTGCTTGTTTCAACTATAAACCTTTTCAATATTTTGAAAAACAGAAGCAAACTTCTAAGTAAGTTCATGAACACTGAAATCAGAGATGTGATTCTTGTTAAATATTAGTTTCTCTTTCTGAGGGCGTACTCTCTCCTTTTGGGACTTTGACAGTAACTTCATCCTGTTTCGCATTGCTCAAGGGTTCCGATTCTCTGAACTCCTGTGTATTCATTTGCTTCTTCATTGCTTCATTCTTCCTTTCCTTTGCAAGCAATCTATAGTTTATAGCATTACCAATGAGCAGCCATATACTTGAGGCTACTACAATAGCCCCACTGGCTAAATACATGTATTTATAATCTCCTGTTACATCCACCAATTTACCTAAGAGACAAAGAACATCTTTTAAGATGGCATACAAAACAGTTAACAAAATAATAAAACATTTTCAAATAAACTCTTCTCCAGACAAATTCCATACCTCTTATTTAAATTAATGTCAAATGAGACTTTAACAAAAATACATTCTAGATTATGACGTCTGTATAAGCTTAATGAAAGTATGTACAGAAATTTACAGCATTATAATACTGCATTTATAATACATAAATAATGCATTTAATGCATTATTAATACTGCATTAAATTTATTAAAAATTATTTCCCTCCAATAAAACTGTACAACTAAGACAAATTAGGTATATACATGTTTGTGTACTCATAACTACACAGAAGTATGTATATATTTGTTTACACATTCCTGTAGATAAGGATATATTTATCGATTTATAGCATGCCCATCAAAGTTGTGTCATCTTCCCACACTTCCTTTTCTCTTCAATAAAGAGGAAAAAATACATTCTTTAGGAAAGACCCAAAGGTTCTCATACAACTTTTGACAGAGCTTATAACTGACTAAATGGTTCTCTATCCCCATCACTAGGCTAAGAGCTTGATCTGCCATATCTCATTTGATCCTTATTATGAAGTAATCTGGTTACATGGCAGTATGTGGCAGAATTTGGACTCTGAAGTCTGTCAAATTTCATATTCTAACTCTGCAATATGGTTTCATGTAACCTCTTGTTCAAGTGTTAATTCACTTTTTAGTCTAATTACAATTTTTTGTTACATCACTTTTTAGTCTAATTACAATTTTTTTTTTTACTTTATCCAAGTCTGCAGTATCAATGCCAAACTAATTAGGAAGAAACCATTTATTGAATTTGATTATTGAAAACCTTGAAAAACTAGGAGATTACCATATAACCTGAAGCTTTATTGACTTAAACAATTTTCAGCTTGTAATTAGTTTTATCTCTTGTTCATGCAGGCATTTAATTCTTAATAATTATTAACAGCAAACTCAATGTGTACAAAGCTATATTACTTATGACATGCATTCCAAGTGATTCCAATATATACCCTTCAATCCAGCCTGTTTAGCAAGAATCTCTAGCATTCTAACTAAAAAGCAGTCAATGGCTCAGTTTTAAATTTAGCTACTTATAATATTTATCTATTTGAATAAAATTCTCAGATTTAATCAGCTAGATGGTGGAATGAGCTTATTTGAGTAAGCACAACATATATAAGCAAACCAAAAATGTTTAACTTATGTTTTCCTTTCTAATTTTAGTCAAATATTTCTGTGTGATAGTCATTATATATACAAAAACATAAGGTTCATGGCCTCGTCAGTTAATAATCGTACTTTCTAAGTGTTTTGGGAAATTTTTAGTACAAGGAAACCACATATAATTTCCAGAAGTAAAGCTTCAGTTTTTTATGAATATAGAACTTAAAGTTCAGTCTGAAAAATATCAATAGAAATAAAAACCACATACTCTCTACCTTTCATTGCTCTACTACCGGGATTAATTGCAGCAGCAACAGCAAGTATGTTAGAAAAAATCACCCTAATATTAAAAAATATTTACTGTATGCTTACTATGTGCCAGACACAGTTTCAGTAGTAATTACATACTGAAGAGGAGACTCCTGCCTGAGAGTCAAGGAGTATCAGAGGGCAGAAACAGTATTTAAAAAATGGATATCTATGCTACAGTCTGAGAGCTTCAACAATGAGTTCCAGATCTATTACTAAAATTGGCACCAAGTGACATTATGATTTGCCAATATTAATGTAACAGGCACTCATGGTTACTGAAATTGTATTAAAATATATCAATGCAGGTTCTCAGCACATGTAGAAGTTCTGAGAACTATATCATATCCGTTTTTTAAAAATTCTTAGAGCTAATCTACTATGTCTTTGATTAGACGTAATTTTTCTTCATATCACCATGCATGGTAATGTATAATTTTTCTCCATTGATAGAATTTGTTGCTAATGCATAAACTCTAACACTCATTTGGCCAAATGAATTTCATATGAAAAGATAGCCCAATTGTGCTTTGTTTTATTAAAAAAATCAGCTAGCTGATAAATAACAAGACCTAATGGCTTTCACTCTTTTTCAACAACTGTTTGGATATCATGTTATATCCACATTGAGAAACATACCACCTGAAATCTGCACTAAATACTAGAGGATAGGAAAAGCCAACAACTACACCACTAAGGTCTTATAGCCAGCTCTGATACCCGCCTAACCAAGTGAAAAAGTGAAAGACAAAAGTCAATGATGGCATTAAGAGTAACAAATTAAACATGAATGTCTCCACTTTCAAATGGTTCTTTGATAACACAGGAAGCAGTTTAACAATTGACTAATACATGAAGATAGTTGCATTTAGCCTGACTGTACACTAGGGGGCAGGCCAAGAACCTAAGCTTAACAATAACCAAAATAACACACAGTAGTTGCTGGAAAAGGCTGTCCCACAAAACTAATCTAATATTAACAACATTTAAAATCTAAGACTAGACAAGTCTTGATGTCAAAATGTAATTATGCATGTGTTTTATTATGGGTTCAGATAGCATGATTGGATCTAAATATAATTTCCTTTCAAAAGTATTCTTAATTGTATTTCAAAAAGAAGCCATAAAATACTCGCAAGGAAGTCCAACAGAAATCTAATACTGTTATGGTGACTATTTATCTTTCTTTGTTCTTCTTTCTTTCTTTTTTTTATTTTAATAGCAGACCAGCTTCTCCATTTTGTTGGTGGCACACTAAACTTGTATTAATTTCTTTACTGAGTAAATTTAGCATAGACATTTTTATGGACATCTTTAAAAATATTTCAAATCTTAAAATTGAAAGGTAATCTTTATCAGTTGTAAATAAGAAACATGAGCTATCTTGTAAATAGAACAACTTTGAATGGATTTTTCTTTATCCTTGCATTATGTATTAGTGATATAAATGTATGGCTTCCATAGCAGGCAATTAGTTACAAATAAATATAACTAACATACTAAAAAAATAGATTCCAAATTTTTCAGGACCCAATTTTACATTTTGAACCCATTTTTATATAAGCAGAACAGAAATCTGTTCAGCAATGATAAAGTCATTTTATTTATTTTTTTATATTTTTAAAAGCATAAAATAACAACTGAGAGAGATAAAAGTCCTGAAAATTAGGCTACTAATTACCTAATATAACTTAAGTTCTTAAGTTCATAGGTCCAGGCTCTGAAACAGAATTAGGTATAAAATCAACTGATTATGAAATTTTAAAATGTGTAATAAAACATAAAATTAATCTCTCTACAGTCTGTTAGGCAATTAGTATTATTTAAAGCACATTATTCACTGTAAAGAAAGTCTCAGTTAACGGATATTTGCATTATTCTTTTTGCTTTCCTTGATGAGAATATTCTTACCAGCAATAGGAGGGCCAAGAAGAACTGGGCCACACTCCACAACGGTGACAAGTCCCACAGCACTGGAAAACCTTGAAGCACCAACAAGGTCCATGAGAGTTTCAAAGAGGACGCTGCTAACACTCCCAAATCCATAGCCAAAAAATATAGCATATACCACCAGACTTGTGTAGCTCTGTGCCAGGGGGCACAAGAGATGACACACTCCAGTAAACATGACTGCAAAACTGAAGAAGTACTGGATTCGGGGGCGGATAAGTTTGGAGTTTGCAATTAATCCTCCACAAGGCCTAGCAAACATATCAACAAAAGCCATAACAGACAACAAGAAAGCTGCAGAATACTCATCTATGCCCCTGTCTTTAGCATATGGAGCCAAGAAAATAATAGGGGCAAAAAAACCCAGGAACATGATGACGTTCCCAGATAGGTAGATCAGAAATCCTCTATGTTTAAAAAGGGAGAAATCTAAATATTTATTAATTTTGTTCCATGTTGATTTCTTCTGTTGGATTTTCTTTGACTCTGTATCTTCTGCTCTTATACCAATCTTAGACTGAGAAGTAGTTTGTTTGGGTCGAAGCGGTCTCATGAGTGCCCCAGCCACGCAGGCATTCAAAAATATACCTCCTAAAATCAAGAAGCTTCCTTTCCAGCCATAAGTATTAAAAAGGTACTGATTGAAAGGGGCCAATGTACTTAAGAAAACAGGACTCCCTGCCATGGCCAATCCATTCGCTATGGGTCGTTTCTTATAGAAGTACTTGCCAATTATTGTTAAGGCCGGTTGCAGGTTGAAGGCTAAACCTAAACCTAAAAAGAACGAGACAAAAAGGGAAAAAAGAAAACACAAACACATTACACCACTCACATAAGAGATTATTCTTCGGAAGGCACATTCAAGTGGGGAAGGTGAACTAAAAAATACAGCAGCAGGTAGTAATTTTTGAGGATTATAAGTATAAATGTAATTGTACAAAACTAAAAATGTTCTCATAACTGGACACTTCATATGATGGTTTCATGTTATATTAAAGCACAGATATAAAACCAAAAATGTCTCCCAATGTATGAAAAATCAAAATAGGTTGAATGGAGGACAAAATTTAGTTCTTAATTAAAATCATTTAATTCCACACATAAATTAACAGCTTCCTCTTAAAATGCATTTATTTGCAAATACATAGATTTCTTCTGTGTGGACAAGAGTGAAATTTAAAAACGAGAAGATTTACATTACAGAGTTGAAGAAATGTGGACAGACTGAAATGCTCATAATTTATAACAATCTTATATTTCTCCAAAGATATTTCTTTCAATACTATGCAAGTAGTAAAAAAGCAATAAATTTATGTCATTAATTTCATTCTTTACATCCCTCACATTCCAAATCTAATGTATATAGATGCACATGTGCTAACTAAAAAGGAAGTTTTTGTTTTGCTTGAACTATATTTTTATTTCAGGAATATAAGCTGATTGTTTCTATGAGCCAAAGTTCCCATAGTCTGGGGAATTCCTTAGCAGTGCTGAACATTACCTTTGAGAAATGAATTACCTTTTGTGGCCCACTGAAGCAATATTTAGCACTAGTAATGAATAAGGTACTTCTGAAAGTACATAAAATTGATTTATGTGAGGCACCTCTTTCCCCCTTTAACCTAGGCATTATTCTGTTATTTTAGGGGTTAGAGAGTAAGCATTTTTCTATGTTTATAGTTTACCTAAATTGAAACAGAATTGTAAAGTGGTTAGGTATGTAAGTTCAGGGACCTACAGGTCTAAGTACAAATACTTACTCCGATTCTTTCAAACAGACATTTCATATGAGTAAAGGAGTCTCTAAAAGCTCAGGAATGAACCAAGAACATGCTTTGGAGACTAACAGAACAGCATGATCTCTAACTCTAACTGTGAGATCTGCCGAGTAAGTGTAATTATATCCAACTCATAAATAATAAAACTGACCTGCCTATGATCAAGTAGCTTGTAAGTGGAAGAACCTAAGCTAAAATCCACGTATTGTGTTTCAAAGTTTCTTTACCTTATGTCATTTCCCTTCCATCTTGTTACCTGGAACTTTTGTCACTAGCTCTTATACCAAGTTGACAATTTCCCATTCTGGCATGGTACAGTGAACACAAGACTTTAAATCAATTGATCTGAATCTGTCCCCGTAACTTACCTGTTTGCCACTGCTGAAGGCAACAGACTTCCTGAGCTTCCACACACTCGGTAACAAAAAAAAAGTATTTTGCCAAAATTCAAGTTCTAGAACTTTTATGACATTGCACAAATGGCACTGTAATTACTATTATTTGCTAATATTTATTTATAAATAACAACATGCTGCATACTCTGTAAAGTACAATGTATTTGCTTTGCACATTAATTTTTCAACAACTCCCTAGGAAAGTAATTATTAGCTCTGTTTCATAGACTGAGGCATAAGGAAGCCAATTTATCTCTGATCACACATCTGGTATTTGCGGAGTCATACTTAAAAGTTAGAACTGCATGCTTTCTGTAAATCAAAGTCAGAAACCAAGCTGGCTGATAATGTCAAGGTAAAACCCTCATAGATGTATACAGCATCATCTCCAGAAGCACCAATGCCTCAAGGTCCAAAGGAATGAGATTACACATTAGAATAATAATAGTGCAATTCATATTTCTGATACAGGATGATCATAATTGTCCTATCTCTAAGTATGTACACTTAAAGGCCCATCCTGACTTTCATGGTCAAATTCAATATAGTGAGTAGTTTGTACAAAGCAAAGGGCACTCTCTCCGTCATGATAATGCATAGATGTAACAAAAGTTTCCATTTAAAATATCAAAATGTGTTTTGCCATATCAAAAAGGCAGAAAAAAGTGAATAGGCTGCAAAGAGAAGAATTTTAACATCAGCATTACTGTAAATTATAATATACCTGCTCTTCTCATCAAATGATACATGACTGCAGGTGAGACTGATTTCAGATCATTATAAAAAAGGGAAATGCTTACTTCTAATCTCTAGTCATAAGGGAAGATTCAGCCTCTTTTGAATTATTAAAGTCCATTTTTTGTTAAAATTTTGTAGATTTTTAAATATAATTTATTGTTCAGGCATATAAAAGTGGTACTTTTAATGTACAATTTTTAGTCAGAGTCAATAGATGTTCTGCCTGAGATACCATGATAATCAAGTGACTGTATGCCATTTGGCATGTTTGTGTTGTGGCAAAGTGCCTTACTGAACTTTTATTTATTTATTTTTTTTTTGCACTGGGGATTGAACTCAGGGGTGCTTGACCACTGAGCCACATCCCCAGCCCTATTTTGTGTTTTATGTAGAGACAAGGTCTCACTGAGTTGCTTAACTCCTCACCATTGCTGAGGCTGGCTTTGAACTCACGATTCTCCTGTCTCAGCCTCCCTAAGTGCTGGGATTACAGGCTTGCGCTACCACGCCCGGCTTAATATCTTTGTTTTTTTATGTGGTGCTGAGGATCGAACCCAGTGCCTCACGCGTCCTAGGCGAGCACGGCTACCACTGCGCCACAATCCCAGCGAAGTGCCTTACTGAACTTTTAAACAAATTCATTTGAGTGAGGAAAAGAAAGGACAGGGCTGAAAAGCACTACCACTAATCAGAAAGCAGACACAATCATTTTATTGTTAAGAGTTAAATCAGTGCATCCAGAAATACCTTTTTGACACAAGTTTTAACATATTATCAGTGGTAAGTCCAATACTCCAAATAACAAAAATAAAAACGAAGTTTTTAAAAAATAGAGAACTTATTTATAGCAGAAAGTCTGTTTCTCAATCCTATCTCAACTGTCTGAAGAGTAAAAAGTGATGTAAAAATAATTCAGACATTTTTTAATAGTTCAATGATAATGCATAATTTCTACAATAACTTTTTATTCATTTCTTGAAATGGCTAATTGAAACTAGTTAGTAGTTAAATGCACTATCAGATAAACATACTTTAAAACAGTATGGTTTTAAAAAGTAAATTTAAAAAAGTATATATTTTTATTGTTCATTCTTTTTACAGAACTTTGCAAACAACAGAGTGTTAAGAAAATAAGCTAATAACAAAATTTGGCTTACCTCCAATGAAGCCCACAGTGAGGTAAAGTTCTACTACACTGGTACTGAAAGATGCCAAGACCATTCCCAAACAGCACAGTAAACCTCCCACTATCACCACTGGCCGGCTGCCATATTTATTCACCAAAACACTGCTGATGGGACCTGAAGCAGAGAGAAGATAATGAAACATTCAGTTAGGTGTCATTTATTGATACTTAATAATTGCTAATTTTGAAAGTTAAAGCACATTTTAGTTATTCAAGGAAAATCTGGTTCCTATGGAATATAATGAGGACTTTTCAAAACTTCGCAAATTGGTGTATGTTTTGTTTTGTTTGTTTTGAGAGAGGGGTCTCTATGTAGCCCAGGTTGAGCTCCAGTGATTTTCCTACCTCAGGCTCTCAAGAAAAGGAGACTATAGGTGTGTGTTCCCAGTTTCAGATGATGGGTTATTTTTAATTATATATAAGAAAGCACATGAAATAATGAATTATAAGTGTTCATAATTTTTATGACCATAACTATTCAAATTTTGTGAAAAATTTTTTAAATGAAACATAGCTCAGATGTTTAAAATGTCTTTTAAAATGCAGGTAAGTTTATGTAACAAAAATCTAGGGATTATTAAAATGGCTTATCTGTGTTAGAATTTTGTAATAGAAGTTCAGTACAGTAGACAAAGAGAAATGAAAGGAAGGTGGGGGGATGGGAAAAGGAAAGACAGTGGAATGAATCTAACATAACTTTTCTAGGTGTTGGGGGCAGGCTCTCTGGGCCTGGGAACTGCCCCGCCCTTTCAAGATGGCGACCTGGCTGTATGCCAGAAACTTGCAGTAAACAGGTGGACAACTTAAGGAAGTGCACAGCATTGGCTGGCGGTAACATCACTGTGCATGCTCGGCTCATGGGCAATGCCTGCTCTGATACACGCCTGTATTCTGCTCATGCATTCCCCTCATGCTTGATAATGCTATTCCTTCTGATTGGTTGTAACTCTACTCTGTAAATACGTCCTGCTGTATGAAAAGTAGATAGAAGGAGGCTGGGGAGAGAACAGGGAGAGAACGAGGGAGAACAAAAGAGAACCAAGGAAGGCAAGAAGAGCGCTCAACAAAAATAAAGATTGCTTTCTGAGAATAACGGCGTGATTATTGTCTCCTGCCGGCGGGCGACAATATCTAGGTGCATATATGAACATGAATCTCATCATTGTGTAGATCCACAAGTTATTTAAAAAAATAATTATGGATAAATGGCAGAAGGCTCAATAGAGGGAAGGGAGCAGGGAATGGGGGAAGGGGAAAGGAAGGAGAAGTACTGGGTACTGAATTGGAACAAGATAAACTCCATACTTTTATAATTATGTCAAATGGATTTTGCTGTCATGCATAGCTAAAAAGAACCAATAAAAAGACTGAAGAATGAAAGAATAATGTGTGTATACAAAGACATATATGCCATAAATTAGAGCTCAGTTTTTAAATTATATTCAACAGTGATTTTTCTTTAATACCATATATTACTGCTTCTAAAATACCAATTGTTTTCCCATCATATTATTTTAGTAACAAGAATATTTTATATTTGATGGTTTATTCCAATCTCTGTTCATCAGCCAGCAGTCACAGGCAGTAATATAGCTATCATGGCCTGTGCACGCTTGAATTTGGTTATTATCTCCTGCGATTTGAGAGAACTATGATTAATCCTTCACATTTCAATCAATCATTTTAAGGAGCATTTGAAAAGGAATATATGAAAATAAATCCTGAAGACTTGAAAGGTTTTTTGTTGACCCATTCTGGTAAGATCAAGAAAGATGCAGCATCATAAGTTCAAAATCTCTAGCAATTAGAGAAATGCAAATGAAAACTACACTGAGATTCCATCTCACTCCAGTGAGAATGGTAATTTTCAAGAATCCAAGCAACAATAAATGTTGGCAAGGATGTGGAGAAAAAGGTACACTCATATATTGATACATTGCTGGTGGGACTGAAAGTAGGTATAACCATTTTGAAAGCAGTATGAAGATTCTTCAGAAAACTTGGAATGGAACCACCATTTGACTCAGTATCCTATTCTTCCATATATACACATAAGACTTAAAATTAGCATACTATAGTGACGCTGCCACAGCAATACTTACAGAAGCTCAATTCAGCATACCAAATCTATAGAACCAACCTAGATGCACTTCAATAGATGAATGGATTAAGAAATTGTGGTGTATATATACACAATAGACTATTACTCAGCCATAAAAAAGAATGAAATTATGACATTTGCTGGTAAATGGATGGAATGGAGACTATCATGCTAAGGGAAATAACCCCCCCAGAAAAGGCTAAATATTTTCTCTGATATTCAGATGTTAACACACAATAAGGAGTGGAGGAGAACACAGGTTCATTGGATTAGACAAAAGGGAATAAAGGGAAGGGAGGAAGGAGGGGAATAGGAAAGACAGTAGAATGAACTGGACATAATTTTCTTATGTTCATATATGAATATATGACCAGCTAACATATTCAACCACAAGAATGGTATCCTAATTAGAATATATCACAGTCCATATATATATAATATATTGAAATACACTCTACTGTCATGTATATATAAAAAGAACAAATTTTAAAAAAGAAAATAGCAGCATCAAAATTTACAGAATGAATGTAGTGGTTTAAATGAAATTTTTAGAGCAAATGGTGGATAGTTGTCTCACCAGCAAAGAGAACAATCTTATGCATGAAACATAAACATCGAGAACTGACTTAGACACTGAAAGAGAAAAAGTTCTAAGAATGGCGTACCCCACTTATTTAACATATATTTTAAAAATATATGTCACAGATATGTGTTTATGTACAGGTGTAAAATATCCAGAAGCAATTAACATCATTAAAATAATGTTTTAGTTAAGTCTATAAAAGTACTTTTTATGTTTATAAGTTATAAATTTTAAGAAAGTATTGTGACTTACTTTAATGGACAGCATTTTTTTTCTTAGTATATCATAAAATAACAGTACAACTTAACTGAGCTTATCTTTAAGTCAGTGAAAGTTCATATTATTTTATGGGACCTATCAACGTGTAAATGGTTTGCTTTGACATTTCCTTTTTTTTTTTTCCTTTTTCTTTTTTGGTACTGGGGATTGAACTCAGGGATACTGGACCACTGAGCCACATCCCCAACCCTATTTTATGTTTTATGTAGAGATGAGGTCTCACTGATTTGTTTAGCAAGCCTCACTGTTGCTGAGGCTGGTTTTGAACTCGCGATTCTCCTGTCTCAGCCTCCCAAAGTGCTGGGATTACAGGCATGCGCCATTGCGCCCGGCTTGACATTTCCTTCTTAACTTAAAATTATATTTCATCTGAAACTTTGGATGCTGCTTTAAAGAAAAAAAGACTACATTAGGTCAAAATTCTCAGGCTAAATTTGGCCTAGAAAAAAAAAAAAGATTTTTTTAGTGATACTATAAATTACAAATTTGATAAGTACTGTTTTTCTGCATTTAAAAATTTCTGCATGGATAATATTTAAAACATATTGAGATTAACTCATCAATATGTCCCTATTATTTCATGTAAATATAAATATTATTTTACTCTTTAAATATAATTTTGAAATTAAACATCAGTATTTAATATGATTTAATATTATGTCACAATCTTTTTAGAGTTATTAAGAATGACATAATTTTAGAAACAACTCAAAAACAAAATACAAAATATTAAAAATTTTAAAAGATCATATGAAAGACAGCTCTGCAATTACAGGTTGGGGGGAAATTTTTTAAAAAAGCTGCACAAGGTAAGTGGAAAGAACAGAATTCTGCTCCTAATATCATAAAACTCCCTTGAAGAACTGACAAGAAGAAAAATTATACATATATAAATATTATACATAACATACAGCCATGATTTAGGAAATGTGCCTCTTCATTAAAAAGTATATATAAATTTTTGTGAGGAAGGGTCATAGTGAATTGATTGGCTGTAATTAAGTGTTAAACTTAGGTTTGGTAGTTTCATGATATTCCATATCTATTCTTTTCTCAAAATTATTTAATTGATTCAATTAAACTCAATTTAATAAGAAAAATTCAATGCAATGCTTCTTAAGCTCCTAGTATAAAACCAGTTGAGTCACACCAAGAAAAAAATAATAAATAAAACACAATGATGGTCTTCAATACACTGCTGTTCAGAGAAGGAAATAATCAATGTAATAATGTTTTATTTCCAAAACCATTCCCAAAAGTGTAAGGCTGTGTCTAAAATAACTCTGATCTATCTAACCACTTATTATCCCTGCACCCTACCCTGAGCTTCTGTTTTTTTGGTACTAGGGATTGAACCCAGGGGTGATTTACCCCTGAAATACATCCTCAGCTTTTTTCGCTTTTTTATTTTGACACAAGGTTGCTGAGCATTTGGCCAAGTTGCTCAGGCTGGCCTCGAATTTGAGATCCTTCTGCCTCAGCCTCCTGAATTGCTGGAATTATAGGCCTATACCACCACACCGGGCTAGCCACTTATCCTTCTGATTCATGTTTCATCTCAAAATTTTATTCTCAAGAATAATAGCCACTTTCATGAAACTGTAAGATGACTTCATCAGAGAGTGGCACAAGGATAACATTATTATCCACATATCAGCTATGTCATTGTCTTCTGAAAAATAACCAACCATCTTTTACTGCTATGGCTTCATAGCACTTAAAAGAACGCTCATTTATCTCAGCAAGGAGGATTTTGTGGGTTCCTTTAAATTACAGAAGTGTTTGCCTATTCTCAACACCCTTAGTGCACTTATAGTTGGTAGCACATACAACATACACAAACATGGTGCATTTATTTTCTACTTATGAATCATGTTCATGCCTCCTATTCTAAACTTTCTGCAGGCAGTTGCCATATTCTATAATGTGTCATCAACATTTATTGAGCATTACTCTTTACAGATTGTGTTAAAAATTGTGCATGCATTAATTACATATACTTTTCATGACACTTATGATATAATTGCCTAATTAAAGCTTTTTAGCAGCTGATAAAACTAAGGTGAAAAGTGTTTAATATTCTCAAGGTCATATTAATATTAAGTACTAAAGTGTAAAATATGAGCCTAGAGTCATCAGATTACAAAACTGTGCTTTTAACTGTGCTTTTAACTACTTAGCATAGCAGGACTAAGATTGCCATCCTTAGAAAGGACTGTTGTAAGATTGGCACTTGCCTGGCAGTGGGGAACTTTCCTATGTTTTCCTAAATGATAAGAGGGGTGACTATGCCAAAAGTGCTTGTAAAATGTGTTTCATGCTCACCATCATACAAGCAATGTAGCTGATGATTCTTTTTCATGTATGATGCTCATTTTCTTCCAGGGAGTCTGGAATTTTGGTTTACGAAAGTCAGAGAATATCTATGTGATCAGTTTACTAATAAAAACCTATGCACCAAGTCTCTAATTAGCTTTTGGGCAGAAGGCATTTCATACATGTTGTCCTAACTGGTTGCTGGAGGAATTAAGCCCATGTAGTGTGACTCCCCTGAGAGGATTCTGATAAGTTAATACCTGGTTTCCTTTGGCCTTTGCCTTACATGTTTTCCTTTTGCTGATTTTTTTTTCTTCATTCCTTCACTGTAATAAATCAATTAATAATATTAATATGAGAAAGAGGTAGCCTCATAGGTTAGTTAAGTCCCATGAGTTTTCTGAACCAATCATTGAAGCTAAGAGTGGTCTTAGGGACTCTGAATATAACTACTAGACCATATCTTTTCTACTGCTGAATTTAGAGTTCTGCATATAATTATAAACAGATGAGTTTTGGGTGACATATTTTTAAAATGTATGACCTACATATAAATGAGCAAGTCTGTTTCATATATTGTTATTATGTTTTGTAAACCTGAATTCAAAGTGCTTGCTTTTATTTATTCTGCATATTGCAAAACTACATGATAAATTTGGAATGTAATGTAATGAACATTTCATAAAATATATTTTATCAATCTAAAACTATGAATTGGAATTGACTATCAATTGGAGCTATATAAAATTTTTATGCATAGCATAAACACTAACAGAAGAAATGATAAAGTGCCATAATTTATTTTTCATTTGCTTTATTTCAAATTTGTATATGTGGTATCTTGTCAAATCAAATGACAAAAAGCACTAGTGCAGGACTGGGAGAAAGTAGTTTGCAATTATAGAAATTTATCTGTGTTTACTACAATAGGGTGTGTGTGTGTGTGTGTGTGTGTGTGTGAGCATGTCTGCTTATTAACAGTAGCTTTCTGTATTTTAAAGATTTTTCAAACAGATGTTTTGAACTAGAAAGCTTACTATTTTGAGTTGAATGGAGGATGAGATTGTCTTCACTATTTGTTTGCTTGAGATTTATCCTAAACTGATCCGAAAGTTCACCTTGTTTTTCTCTATATATGATCATTCATCGAGGTTAATGAAAAACATGGAGGGAATAATTATGAAGCAGGTACTGCATTTGCTTTTACAAAGGATGGAGATAAAATATTACACAGTAAATTATCTTCAGTTGGGACATCCCTTAAGGATAATTGCCTCAGTGTGATTTACTAGGGCTCATTCAGTTTGACAAAAGAATTTCTCTATGTCCACTGAAGACAATGATAGTGTATTAATCAACATTCAATTAGTATTTCAAGTGCATAAGATGACATGCAAAAGTTCTGAATGAATGGTGTGGACAGTCATAGAAACCAGGAAAAGGAAAGGGACTAGTGTGCTAGGTACACTTGGGGCATAACAGGAATAGAGAGGATTGGAAGCCATATGGATATAGAGATGGCTTATTTTTCTCATAGTCAGATCTCAGTAGACACAGCAATTCCTCAGGGAGAGTGTATTCTTATCATACCAAAAGACGAAGCTACCAAACCTCAGTGCTAAATCTAAACTGCTATTCTAAGATTAATCTATATCTCTGTAGCTCATTTTCCATATTTCCCACCCTGAGTATTTTTCTTTCTTCACAAATCACAACGTCATTGGCCTGTTTGTGACACAATTCCTGCAATTTTGCTTTAGTGAGAAGATAGTGATTTGGGGATTTTCTTATCTTCTCCTCTTCAGAAATTCTAAATTCATTTGTCCACTAATTTTAATTATCACAGCTGTTTAAATGGGATTATCATGTTATTTGTATAAGAGAAGGGAGGAAAGAGGACAAATTGACATTTTATCAAATACCACTTTTTTCCAACCATAGGGTGGTGAAAGTGACCACTCTAATTCTCTATGCCCAATGTCAGCAACAGAAAGGACTTGCTAGGGTTCACAGGCTACATTATATTCAAGTAGGAAACACATGCTCCCTTTTTTGAGGCTGGCACAATGGTTAATTAGTAATAAAAATATTACTTCTTGAGTACTTGATGCTATTTTAAGCTCTTATGCATAAAATCTTACGTCTTTAAGAGTTGATACTATTACTTAATGTCTATTTTATACCTAAGGAAACAGGTTCAAATTAATAGTTTGGAAAGATTGCTCAAGCACTCTGCTATCATTTCTTTGAACCGTTTTTTTTTTAAATAAATGATTAAATCTCTTTTACATGTATGCTACTCATTTCAAAAAAGAATTCCATGTAACACTGCATTTCACAGTATTTATACATTGCATTTGCTGCTCTTGCAATAATTTTTAAGAAGATGGAAACATAAGACTGTGTTGCAAAAACTGATAGTTGCCTTATCAAGAGCCACAAACCTTTTCTTCTTCCTAATCAAATTCTGATTTTACTCTATACCTACACTGCTCTGTGAGGCTCCAGGCCCAACCTGAGAGGTGAATCACAAGTATCATGAGCCCATCATGATGGCTCACCACCATTACTAGACACTGGTTTGAATGTGAGTATTTGGAGCAATTAATATAGAATTAATTCTTCTGGGAGGAGAGGCCATGGACATCTTTGGACAATGAAGCATTAGCTTGAAGGTAGATGGGATAGATAATGAAAGCCTGATTAGGTGAAAAAGTCAATGAATCAGCCAAGCCAGGAGCTGCCTTATATACAGACTCAATGCAAAAACACATCACTAACCTTTTTATTTATTTACCAATGGACTTTGGGTTTTTTCTTACTTGCATCTTTAATATAGTAACAGAAAAATCTGTTAATATAAAAATGTTAAAATAAAATCTGTTAATAACTCTCATACTAAATGAGTAGTTAATACCTACTCATTATATATCTCCTTCCTCAAAGGTCATTTAGCTTCAAAGAATTATCTCAATGGGATCTAATATGGAGAATTTAAAGTGCTTCAGATATTTTTCAAATTTACTATGCTCAAATTTCAAATTTACTATGCTTAAATGTTGGAATACATTAATATCTACAGAAGTTTTGAAAATCAGAGAGTATGGTTAACAAGACTCTGACCCACCCTGGTAGATAGCACCACTAAAGGAGTCAAGAGGCTTTACACATATCTTAAGGGTGACCTCTGAGGAATCTCAGTTTTGACCAACTTGGTTTTACACAACTGGCAGGAGAGTATAGCCTAAGGGCAGTCCTACTTGGACATTTAAAAGGAAAAACAATGTTTTTTTTTTAAATGTAAATTAAGATGTACACTTTTGTCAATCCATCACAAGTAAGTAAAGCTGATAATAAAAGAAGGGTTCTTGTGTGGGAGTACCTAATAATAATCACAAAGGACTCCAGAGTGCTAAGTTTGTCCTGAGTTAATTTGAGCCTGATCTCATAAAACTATAAATCTTCCTAATCTCCTACATTGATAAATTTGATATGTTTTTCACTGGTATGACTATGAGTTACTGTCTTTATTGTTTTCAGAGACTGGTTGAAATACTAAATGCTTTTGTGAACATTTTTTACAAAAAAGTAATGCTTTTCTACCTTGTTTATTGTTGTCTGAGTATGATTCCACTCTATGTATGCCTTGTGTAGGCATACATCTGCCATCCGCCACTGTGGACCTCTGAACTGCTCTGATGCTGAATATCCTTAACTGTCCACACCCTGCCTGCCAGAATATAAGGACTTTGGGTTACTTCCCCCAACTTTGCTCTCTTTCAGCAGGAAGCAGCTTGGAGATGTCACTGCCCATTTTTCCATAGAAATGGAATGTAAAAATTCACAGTGGGGAAATGTAACAGTGGTCCACTTTATGCTTTGAATATTGCCTTTGCTGCTCTGCCACTGCAACTGATTTTTAAAATGGACATTTCTTTTCTCTTCCTTTCTCTCTGCTCCTCCCTAATCTTTCCCCCTCCCTAAACTCAGGGGAAACAAGATTACCTTTTTCCCCATTTTAAGCAGATTTTTCTGTCATTGAGTACATACCACAAAAGGAATGAAGTAATCTAGAATTTGGGGATGGTACCAGAAGATCTCAGAAATTACTCTCTCTCAAATTAAAAAGTGAATTACAATTCCAACAGAGAACACATGGAATGTAGCCTTTGAATCCCCTCTTTAAAAGCCCTCTGGCTCCTCCTGAGGGGCAGAACCACAGCCTCTGGGACAGAAGTCCCTTGTGATTCTCCTTCGCTAGCAAATAAATAAATCTTCTTTTTCTTTTTTCTCAAAAAAAAGAAAGAAAGAAAGAAAGAAAAAAAGAAAGAAAGAAATATCTTAAACATATATTCCATTAAGTCAAGCAAATACAATTTGTAAATTGAAGATTCTTATGTTTTAGGCAAATGATAAGCAAAATGACCATTTCCAATGGATGCACAAATGTTTGCATTCTTGAGAATTTTTTTCTCACATCTATTACTACCCATCGACTATTACATGAAGTCCTATGAAATGTTATATATTTTTAAAAAATATTACAGTGTTTCCCTCCATCTGTGCTTCACAGTTTTAAATGACACTGCCATAATGCATTCTATGTACTCATCTTTATAATGTAATTTCTTAACCTTTTAATTGCTTTGTTCCTCTCTCTCTTTAGATAGCATTTATATTATACATTATGTTATATTCATTTACCTATTTGTATTACTCACTAGAATTTCAGGTCAAGTGTGGTATGGGCTGAAGGTTACTCATATTTATAATTTAGTTAGACACAGAAAAACTTCATTTCACATAGTAGATGGTAAATATCATTTCATTCATAAAATTGTTTACTGAGTAGATTTAGGATTGTCTTAAGACGCCACCATCATTTCATTGGCATGATGCCAATATTTATCATAGCATACAAAATCTTAAAAATAATATTCAATCTTCTGAATCTCTTTCTCTTCTAAACCACATAGAAAACAAAAAACATATATAACACATATTCCAAGTTAAAGATCATTTTAGAAATGTGTGTATGCTCTCCATTCACTTTAATGTGTCTCTTTAAAAGTGTTGGTTTCTGAGCAAATATTCCTAACCAAATTATAGGGTCCACTTGCCTCAGTTTCCCTGCCACTGTGTAACAAAATATTTACTTTTGTACCTAGTGTAGGTTTAGATGTGTTAGTGTGTGTTTGTGTTTTGAAAACAAGGGACAAAGTAACAAGAGAACATGCTTTCTAGTATGACTTGTGCTCTTTTTACATACGTTCTAGTATATTGTGAAGTGCTACAAAGCATAAGCAATTAGTCCTGTATATTTATTCCAGGGAATCGACAGTCATGATTTTGGGAAGTAATAATTAATGTTCAAACTAGTGTTCTCTTGGCTAATACTTTTGGCTAGTGACTGGGCAAAAACTTTCTCCTGTTTCCTCTTTTGTAAAAGAACATTATATATATTTAAGGTGTACAATGGTAATGTGATAGTTTGATATACATGTACATAGTGAAAATATCACTACAGCCAAAATAACATATCCATCTCCTTTTATGGTTAGCATTTGTGAGAACACTTAAGATCTATCTCTTCAAGTATACAATATCATAATATTAACTATAGTCCTCATTGTACATTAGATCTCTAGAACTTATTCATTGTATAGAACTGCAAATTTGTACCATTTGAGCAATATTTCATTTCCGTGATACTCTCTCCTCCACCACTAACCATCATTCTATTCTCCAGTTTTACTAATTTGACTGTTTTATATTCTACATATAAGTGAGATCATGTTCTTTCTGTGTGTGGTGTAAAGTCCTCTGGGTTTATCCATTTTGTTGCTATGGCAGGATTTTTTTTAAGGCTGACTAATATTCTATATACCACAATTGTTTAATCCACTAATCCATTTAAGGACACTTAGGATGTATCCCTCCTGTCCCCTTGGTTGAGACAACATGGAGCCTTGCAGCAACATGTTTTTCACTGTGCAGGCACATGCTCAGAGATTACACTCTACTCAGGTAGGAGTAAATCCTTGTTTACTCAGGTAGGAATAAATCCTTGGCAATTGGGGGTGTGACTTTGAGGTATATATTTGTATCTGGCAAGTGGAGACCTCTCTCTCTGATTCCTGATCATCAAGTGAGCCACTTCCCTTGCCACACTTTTCTGCCATGATGTTTTGCCTCACCTCAAGCCTCGACGAATGGAGCCGGCTTTCTATGGATTAAGACCTCTGAAACCATGAGCCCTAAATAAACTTTTTCTCCTCTACAGTTTTTCTGGTCTGGTCATTTAGTCACAGTGGAGATAAAGCTGACTAAAACATTAGCAGTTCAAGATCATCACACTGGGATGGACCTGGAGCCATAGTTCTCTAAACTTCCTATGAAGTAAGGTGTGTACTTTGTGTTCAAACATCTAGTGGGTGTTGAAGCTGAAAAGCATCCCAGCAAATCAACTGGTAGGGAAAAGCATTATTCTTAAATGCGTTTCCTTAAACATTGTGGTACAAAGAAGGATAAGATTTGGAATTCCTGGAAGTCATCATTGTAAAAATTATTCAATAAAATGTCTAAGAATGTGTTTTCAATTTTACTTTGAAGTATTGAGTATTTTAATAGCTTATTTTACAAGTTTCCTGAAATAAGTGACAATCATAAATTTATTGTACTACATCACTCATAAATTAAATGGAAACTCTTTCACAAGAGTGTATTGACATTCTGAACTTCACGAGGGCTTAAATAAAAGATATGACACTACCTAGATATGTCATTGTGTTCAGCTTATAGTTAGCTTTTTTATAACAAAGTGTATTTATACACAGACACAATCATTGTAAAAATTTATTAGAGATTATGAATGGTTTTTGAAGCCTAATTTTATTAATAATTGGTATATATATGTGGTATATATATGTGCGTGTGTTCTAATCTATATGACATTACTATTAAAGCAGAATACAATATTATAAAAATTACAATAAGGCATTTATAACTTTTGGCACCACATAGAACTTCTATGAGCAAATTCAACTATATTAGTGTTCAGTAAGCAAATCTAAAATGAAAAATGAAAGAATGAATAAAACCCAAATGGGTTAAAATGGTTTAAAAGAACTATGCATGCTATTCATATATTTCTAAATGAGGAAATCAACAAGTGCTGAAGAATATCACACATAATATATATAGTATGTGCAATTAAGATTAGTAGAAAGGAGTATGTGTACCTATGAGTGTGAATGGAAGCTTCTACCTACATTTGAGAAAAAGAGTGAAGTATTTGCAATATATTTCAACTTACTAAAGATTTAAAACATCCTACCCAGAATGTAGGGAGGAACAATAAAAGAAAAGGAATAGTTGTAAATATCTGAAAATGTGGACTCAAACCAAAATAAACAGATTGGGAAGTATGTAACTTATTTGATATGGAAAGGGAAGAACTTAGACAAATATGAAATAGACTTAAGATCACTAAAATACAAGGCAAATGTGGGCTTTTGGGAGCATAAAATAAAGCTCAAGAGAAGAGTAATAATATAGTTGAAGGAATGAACTTAGCTGGGCTCATGGAGAATAGTCCAGAGAGTAGACAGGAGGATCAATATGTGATGTCTGAGAGGCTTGACAGGCAAGAGATTCAAATCTCACATAAAAAATAATTTTTTGAAGGACAAAATATAAAAAAAGTAATGAGTGTCAGTGTCTCTAAGAGCTTATAGATGATGACAGGGTAACTAAATTAATGTGTTCAGGGGAGGTATAAAGACCATAGATGTGAGAGAAAAGTCAAATTATAGAAATAGAAACCTATTTCTCACAAACAAAAATATGCCTTTAGTAGATTAATGAGTTTGACATCAATCCTGAAGATTCTAGGAACAAACCAAAATAGATTAAGAGATGATTATAAAACCTAAAATAGAAAACTATGATCAATAGAAGTCAGCAAATTTATCATCCTAAGCTAAATTCACTTCTTTCTGTATCTACCTACATCAAATACATATAGAAAAGAACACATCAGCCTTTTTCAAGATATTTTACCAGACTACTAATGAAATTCTAGCAATCAACATGGATGGTGCAGATGGAACTTCAGGCCAGCAGGTGTATTAGAGGAGTGGGACTAAAGAGTCCTAAACTAGCTTACAATCAGTGTTCTGCTGATCTGCCAGTGGACTCTGCTATAGGTCATATCCATATTAACAGTTCTGTACTGATTTCAAGTAATAGGGAACACACGACTACCAAAACAAAGCAGAAAAACACTCCCACCCCCATACTCCAGCATCAGAATTTCTTATCTAAGAGCTAAACCTTGTCTCTATAGGGGACATCTGGTAGCACCGAGAACACAGTGCAAAACCCCCTGTAATGTTGTAAAAATTTGTCCAATCCTGAAGGACATGAAGTTCCCACTGAGGCACTTGGGGCACCAGATAAACAGAAGTGGGTTATATGTAGAGCATAGTTCTTTCACACAATGAACAATTGATACAATGCTATACACAGAATTGTTGAAAAAATGTACATGTAGTTGCTCCTCTGTATCCACAGATTCAATTAACCCCAAATCAAAAATTTTTTAGAAATGCATCTGTTCTGAGCATATAGAGACTTTTTCTTGTCATTCTTCTGTAAACAATACAGTATAATAACTCTTTATAGGCATAAGTCATCTAGAGATGATTTAAAGCATACAGGAGGATGTGCAGAAATTATATGCAAATACTATACATTTTACAAAAAGGACCCGAGGAACCACAGATTTCAGTATCCTAGAACTAATTCCTATGGATATTGAGAGATAACTACATTGATTTTAGGTAAGATTTAGAAAGAACACATCAACTTCTTTATTATTTGACAATTTTTCAACTGGGAAAATTATTAGAATAGACAGGAATTACAGGAGTTTGACTTTGATAGGAAAGACATCCTTTTTTTTGGTACCAATTCTAGTCTACATTTTGTAGTTATTATTATTGTCATGGTGCCTACTGGAAAGCTTTATATTTCTTAAAAAAAAAAACAATGGAACATTCCTTACCAAAAACACATCACCTATGGATTCACTTCTGGGTAAAGTTTTAAATCAACTTTTATACCTCCTGTGATTTAATTTTGGTACTCTAGTATTAACAGTCATTGTTTGTGACATACGTAATTTTACTTATTTCAATGCGTTCTAAATAACATAGTTATGAACGATGACTAGAAAATGTATAGAACTTTATTTTTAATTGGCACAGGTGAATATCAGCATTCTGAAACATACCTGGTCCATTCCTTTTTAAATTATTAAGAAGAATTGACCCCATTAATTCATTGATTATCAAAAATTAGAGGTTTAGTTATAGGTTGGGAAGGTGGTATGGGAGTGTTCTTCTAAATATTCTATGGTGGATGGCTGGTTTCTCATTTCGAAAGAAATGAAGAACAATTGGCAATGTGATTTAGTAAAGTAGATTAAAAAAAGAAAGGTGTAGTTCTACAACCTTGGACATCTCTTTAAATATTTGCAGTTCTGAGTGATACAAGCTGTAGCAGTCATGGTGACATTGCTTTCAAAGAGGGGGAGATTCTCACATCTAATGAAATTCTCAGATAATGCAGATGTTCTTATCTCTGTCAAGGAAAAGTTCTGATCACTTGGAAGAATTGATTATGAAAAATCACTCAGCCAAGAATTTTTAAAGCTTTCTTTGTAAAGTTTGACCATACTATGCCTTGGTAACTTATTCTGGAACTCATTTATTCATTCAAAAAATATATGGAGTATTACTTGCTTGCCAGTCATTTTAAGTAATTTTCAGTTGTTGAGGCTAAATTTATACTAAGGTTGTGGGGTGAGAGTCACTCTAAAGGAAGCCAGAGTTTAGTGAGTGAAGATGGTTCAGACACTTGAAAAAATAAAATGGCAGTCTAATACTGTTATGGAGCTCTCAAGACAGTTATGAGAAAGGAGCACTTGGGGTCCCTTCAGGAGTTAGGAAATGCTGAACAGTGGTCAAGAAGGAAGATACTCTAGACAGAGAAAACAGCCGCATGACACTATAACTTGAAAACTCTCTAGGTAAGTGTTTTTTAAGTTAATATGCAATTTCTCTTGAAACACATGAAAAATTTCCAATGGGTACTGATATTTTCAGGAATTTAATTGTTTTGATCCTCATCTCCCACACATACTAAATCTAAGCATTAAATAAGATTTTCTTTCCTATCTCAACTTTCCTAAGAATCCACTTAAGACCTTGAAGGCCAAAGAGAGACACTGGAAGGACAGTTTTCTTAGATTTAAAAATAAATAATTAATGGTTAATAAACGTAAAAAGTAAAGGTAAAAAATAAAACCCAAAACCAACCCTCTCCCACATGCGTGAAATAAACACAACAACAACAACAAAATCCACTAAAACAAAATACTATGTATCTCCCTGACTTTCTCTGTCATATTTATGTTACTTGGTGGGAGAGTAACGCAGTCTTATTATATATCAAGTATTTGGGGTCTTTTTTAAAAGTTCAGAAACCATATACATTGTAGCATAGGTACCAGAATGATGGAATTTTTGTGTACTGACTTCAATTCTTTCATTCTAATTTTACTCAAAAAATGTAATTCTCTTAAGAGAAAGTCTGATGAGAACAAAATAAACAGAGCATTGATAAAAACTAGCATTTGTTAAATATAATTTAAATTAATTCTTTTTAGCTATTCTCTTTGCTCATTCCTAAAACATGTCATTAATTGGAAAGAAAAGAACCTGTGAATAGTGGGAATAGCTCAAATCACTGAAGCTTATTCTTTTATTTGTAACAAATCTTTTCTAGAGTACCAAGGCTTCATGTCAAACTTATGAATACAATTTTACATGACTCCATGTAGAATCAGTTTGTTATGCTGTCAGGTATATAAAATGCATTTTATAAAATTATATAAGAAAATATTTATTCTAATTATAATCAGTCCCCATTTTATCTTATACAACTTTTTTTTATGTTTCCTATTTTAAGAAGGCAAAGTACTAAGGTGGTTGTTGGGCCAGTCATATTCTATTAGCATGTACTTTTCTCTTTCACTAAGTTTTTAGAAAGTGTTGATAATAATGCAAATCAAAACAAAGTGAGACATTTCTGAATATTTATACCTGAGTTTTAAAATGCTCATATACATATTTACAAAAGTAATACTGTGCCTTTAATCATGTCCTTACTTTATAAATAAATTATAATCTTTGCTTCATATTATACTGAAAGACTTTGAGTGTCAAAATTAGATCAATAGCATTTTAATTGGATGTAGCTTTTACATGATGCAGTCTGTAATTTATTTTTCAGTGCTTTTACAATGATACTCAAATGCATTTAAAATGTTTATTTGAATGTAAAAATCAATTTAGACATTTTCTGCCTAAAATTAAATCTTACATAATTGATTAGTTTGAGAGTGGGGACTGGTTTTGGTAATTCAGTTAGGGGGCATCCTTTTTAAATGTTTTAAATGAACTAAGTCTGAATCTCCAATGTTTTAACAAATATATACTTAAAGCATGTGATATGGTAAAACTTTATGGACAAAGTATTTTTCTTCTAGAGCTGCCATAACAAAATACCATAGATTATGTGCCCTAAACAACAGAAACTTGCTTTTCTCAGTTCTGGAGTTGAAGATCAAGGTGTTAGAAAGATAGGTTTCATCCTGGGTCCTCTTCACTTGATGTGTGGGTAACTGACATCTCACTGCATGTTTTCACAGAGGGTGGGGGAGGGAGGGATGGAGGGGGAGGAGGAGGAGGAAAGAGGGGGGGAGGGAGAAAAAAGGAGGGAGGGAAGGGGGCAGAAAGAGAGAGAGAGGGAGATATCTCTCCTGTCTCTTCTAGAGACTGGATATAATAATCTTAACAGAGCTGGGCCACACTCTTATGACTTCTTTTAACCTCAATTACTTCCTTAGAGGTGTCATTAAAAAATACAGCTATCCAGCCTCAGCAAACAGCAAGGCGCTAAGCAACTTAGTGAGACTCTGTCTCTACATAAAACACAAAATAGGGCTGGGGATGTGGCTCAGTGGCCGAGTGCCCCAGAGTTCAATCTCCAGTACCAAAAAAAATAATAACAATACAGCTATAATAGGTGCTTAGAGTAAAATAAATGAATTTTGAGGGAGCACAGATATTTAGTCCATAACAACAAAAGTGTATATTTGATTCCTCTATGTTTTATGAGCCTACTGGATTAAAAAATTGCAGCATATTGGATTCAGATTTTTAAAAAGTAATACAGTTATTTATCATTTGGTAAGTTTTGGTAAATGTTTTTGGTAAACTCAGAAATTAGGAAGTATGTAACCTGGAAGTAATCTTCTTATAAAGGGGGTTGCTTTCAAATCTGTGCTTTTCACAAAATTGAGGGAAGACTTAATGAAATTGTTAGCTGATAGATCATGACAAATAATTTTCATAATAAATCATTACATAGTTTTTGCTAAGTTCAAAGATTTGATTGCTAACATCAAATACTTTCTATTATCTGCTTCTCTAGTCAATAAGTTACTTATTAGCTACCTCTATAAAAACAAGGAAGGAATATAATTGAGACTAAAATCTTTATCTGCTTACCTAGCAATAAGAAATATTCATCTAGATACACAGAGATTCATCCATTTCATTACAGACAATTTTTCAGTTAATGATTACATTTTATTTAGTAATTATTTGATTAAACTTGCTATGATAATAATATAAAAGTTAAGTAGAATAATTTTTCAACATGTAGGACCAATAAGCTCAGATAATTAAAAAAATTAGATATGGATGCTATGTTTTGCAAAGTAAGATAAAAGGATTAAAAATACTTAAAATGATGAAAACACTCTTAGAAGTATAATGGAAATATAAGTTCAAATTAGGATCAAATGCAAACTTTATCACTGTCTTGTCTCATTCATTTACTTATTTTTAAATCAACAATGGCATCAAATCATTTTGATACAGAAATTCCATTGTTATTTCAGAAACATATTACTATTTGCATATTATTCTTTTGCAAACATTTGTAGTAGAGAGTAAGTTCAAAGAAAAGTCTTTAGACATCTTTTAGTTCTGGAAATTCTGGTTTGATGGTAAATATATCTCTTGTGGAACATGTTGCAATGTCAGTGGCTAATTTTAGATATACAAATAATACATAAGCCATGACCTAGCTTTTCAAAATTCTGCAAGAAATTTCATTCAGTTCACCATGTGTCATAATTATATAACAGTATAAAGGAGATGGAATTATAAATTTATCTTAATATATTCCATTTGGATACTCAAGCTAGAATGAAATAACTTAAAAAGAATGCTTTTCATGGGATGTTTCAAGAGTCTGTATAAAGGGAAGAACTTCTTACACATCTATGCCTTCTAGAATGTGATATGTAAAGCAAGATGCATCTCATAAGCAGGTTAAGGCCAGAGCAACTTCAAAAACAGAAACAGACAATGCACAAAGAGCAGCAGATGGGCAACGAATGTGTGTTTACCTTGACTCAGATTATATTAGAGAACAATTCAGCCAGGGCTGTCCCCTATAGAGGTCACCTGGTGAGGGCTCAAAGCAAGACAAAAGCCCCTTAAGAAATACGGTTCTTGCCATTGAGCTACATCTGCAGCCCTTTTTTATTTTGTTGTTTTTTGTATATTGGTTGGTTGGTTGGTACCAGAGATTGAACCCAGGGGCACTTAACCCATGAACCACATCCCCAGCCTTTTTTATTTTTTATTTCGAGACAAGGTCTCCTAAAATTGTTTAGGGCCTCACTAAATTGCTGAGGCTGGCCTTGAACTTGCAATCCCCTGCCTCAGCCCACAGCCTCTGGAATTCCAGGCATGTGCCACCACACCTGGCCTGTTTTTATTGTATTTTGAGACAGGGTCTTGGTAAATTGCTGAGACTGATCTTGAATTTGTATCCTCTTGCCTTCCTAGTAGCTGGAATTACAGGCCTGTGCCACCATACCTGGCTTGTTGCTTAAGTATTTTTAAGGCAAATTCCAGACAACCTGTCATAAATGTTTTCAATATGCATCTCTAAAATGTTTGGACATTGTCATATATAAGTATGATGCCATTTTCAATAATATTACTCTGTTAATTTAAAAAGATGATTAAAATTTAAGTTTTATTTAAAAAAAAAAAAGAAATACGGTAAGCACAACTGGTAAGATCAAATATATCGACATCTAAGTCCTATCTCCTACCAATTCTGCCTTGAAATGACCACCTTCAGGAATTCTCTTGAATAAATACCAGAACTATCCCAGACACCATGAAAATGCTGTGAATTTATCTTTAGAATCTGGACAACAAAGGAATAAATAAACATGTGAAAATAAATGTGCAGCTTTGTCTAGATTTTCCTTGGCCATTCTGACATCATTTCCATGAAACTTTACCTACCATCAGGCAGTTATTTGTTAGAAAGAATGTGTTGTTCACCTGAAATATTTACAGTTTATGTGAAATGCCAAATGCCAAATGTTCAGTGATACATTCATTCATAGTATGTTTTTTATATATGCTATAAATAAGACTGTATTCTAAGATCTGTCTTTATTAAGATTATTAAAAAGAAATGTAAAATAATTTTTAGCCAAGGGTAAAAGCCATAAAAATGAAAAATAAATCCAAATGCCATGAATAATTTAAGATAAATTACTATTTTCTATATTTTTTATAGAATAGATAGAGAATCACAACATTCCTTTACAGATAATAAAGCATTTATATAACTTAAGTAGTAAATTCACAGACTCAAATACTTGAAGAGTTAGAAAAATAAGCATTAAGAGAGCACAAATGTTTCTAACATGGAGGAAAGAAATTAAATATTATCAAGTATTTTAACAATGAATAGTTTCATGTCCTGTGAGATTCTCTCTGATTCCGTGAGATTCACTCTGAGTGAAGCTGCACTGAATCGTGATGGATCAAGACATCACAGAGGTGGAGAAAAAGTTCCCACACACTTCCTGTAAATACCAGTAAAACACATCTTGCAGTAACACCCTAGTTAAGTTTGGTATTGCCAAGACACATTTGAGTTTTTTTAAGTGGATTAATATTGAAAGTTTTTAAGAACTAGTTGTTTGAAAACTACACTTGGTTAATGTTTAACAGGAAAATACACATATGACGTTGAACAATATTTAATTAGTGATAATGAAGCCGTTAGTCAATTTGCTGCTGGTTTCATGTTCTTTTTACTATATCCAAAAGTAGGTTTACTATGAAACTAGAGCAGCTTATCTCAGAATGCTGCACTCTAGGCATAGGGAGGACCTAGAGATGTTCATGTGATCATAAGTTTGAAAAGATACATTCATATTCTTTTTTTCTCAGTTTCCTCCAAATGCTATGCTCCACAGAAGCACCAAAATCTAGAAAATGCCTGGAAATGTTGGAAATGCCAATGCTCTTTGGGTACAATCTAAATAATTCTCATGTTGAGAGAGGTTTAGTTTCACAAGGCCTCATTCTGTATTGTGTTCTTGAAATAAGAGAGTCTGAGTACTTCTTGGCCACTAAAATCTATTATTTTTAAACTAACATGATCCACAGAACTGGAGAATTTCCAGGGTGCTCACAAGAACTTATTTAGTTTCTTTATGGCCACTGAGAACATAGGCCATCTATTTCTGATTTGCACATAAATCTCATTAAAAAAACATAATGGCTAGATTTAAAATGTCATACTAATATTAGTTACTGGAACAATTTAAGGAAAAGTTGAGTTTATAAGAAGTGACGTAAAATAATTCAGTTGAAAGAACAGGGCTTTTAATATTTGCATAATTTATCCCTAAAAACACCATTATGTTGTTCTTTCTCTCAGAGACAGAGCATCAAAGAGTTCTAAAATAAAATATTTCCCCCTGAATTTATCCAAAATGTATCCCACAAAATATTTCCTGTTGTATCTTAAACCTGTACATCACAAGAAAGGTATCTATTTACATCTATTAGTAAAATGGGTTCTTAGAGTATGCATATTTTTTCTTAGTCTTATAATTTGTAGAGAAAATATTGGAGCATGAATGAAAACCTGTTTGCAGTCTAAAAGCAATCGATAAAATAAAGAAGTAGCTGATAAATCATCTTTTACAAAATAACTTCAAGGATAAATATTACTTTTTAAAATTTTGTATTTGTTCTAATTAAATGATATATTTTAATATGTTTCTTTGTATTCTTAACTATTGTCAAGAGATTTTAATGTAAATTAACATAAATATGAAGTGAAATTTATTCTGTAAATAAGGATTTCAGGTACTATCTTAGTGACTCTTGAATGTTTCTAATAAACTCATGAAGAATGGATTTTGACAGGTAGATAAGGAAGTAGGTAGGTAAATTGTATTGATTATAAATATCACAACAGACAATTCTTTACGCTTTTCATTAACACTATAGGATATTTGCTTAGTTTTATGATTCTGAAGAAGGATAAACATTTCATTTTATGTGCTGTGGTTAAGTTAAAATATTCGTGGTTAACAATTACCAGAGAGTATATTAGGTTTAGTGGATTTAGTCTAGTTTCAGAATGTACAGATATCACTCCTTAAATATATAAATTCTCCAAAGGAGTCATGATAAAGACTGATGATTGACCCCAAAATATCTTCCATGTCAAATTATATAATAAAACTGACAGGCTTGTTATTTTAAAATGTCAACAAGTCTTGAAAAGGGGAAAATAATACACTCATTAAAATAAATGTTATCCTAAGCTATCTGACAAGTGAAGATGTGTTTATTCTTCAGAAATTGATGCCCGAGATTCAGTTAACTGTGAACTGGAGGCCTATCTTAAAATAGGGAGGCAGAGAGATGTGCATATGGCACTGTAACAGTAATAGATAATTACCATATTTAAGAAAATGTGCTAAATTTTTAAGATTCATAAATGTCACTTGTAAGTGGACAGTGATATACATATTCTTTTCCAGTATGCATTAAGTATACAGGTAAACAGGGAAGTCATTAGTGACTGGTTTCATATCATTGGGGCGTGTTTATTTTTTCCTTTCTCCATGCATTATTTTTTAATGAATATTATCATTGCATTCTATTTATGTGACAGATTATCATGACTGAATTAATTAATTAATTAATTGTGATAATTAAACTCATATACTTGAGATTCAACTTTTCTTTTTGAGGTTACCTTGGTACTGGTTTCATTTTAAACAATGTTATAAAATTCTAACTGAATTCAAATAATTCCATTCTTCCTTTGTAATGTAAGTAGCATATGAGAAAATACAGCATCTTCTAAAACAATATATTATTCTTTAGTAAACTAAAATCCAACTAGGAATTATTCATCATTGCAATTTTTCTAAATACATTTTAGAATTTATTTAATTTTGCTAAGAATACTTAACATGAGATCTACTCTCCTACATTTTGAAGTATATAATACAGCATGGCATTTTCTAAATTTAGTTGAAATGAATTAATCTTTAATCAACAAATAAATACTGTACATGTATATGTAATCACATATGTACAGTATTTATTTATAAGTGATGAAAACACTTTAAATCTAGCATCTCAACAAAATTTCAAGAATATTTATTGTTACTAACTATAGTTACCACATTAATACAATACACCTATTATTGTATTATAGGTCTCTTGGACCTATTTCTCTTGCCTAGGTAAAATTTTGTATTCTTTGACCAACATCTCCCCAAACTCTCTTCCCCACCAGCCTTTTGTAACCACCATTCAACACGCTCTTTGTATGAGCTCAATGTTAGATTTCACATATAAGTGAGATGATGAGGTATGTTTGTTTTTAATTTGGTAAATATAAAAGGCTCAAATAGAATTCATACACAATAAAGTTATCTAATCTTAATTCTTGCCAATTTATCTACTGATCAGAAGAAAATACCATATGGCATTATGCAAAATACTGGCTTTAAATGTTTATCTGCAGGCTGTATGTATCAACTGCACAAATTCAATGCAAAAGATGGATATGATGGGTATGATAGAAATTGAAGTCCAGATGTAACATATTACACAGAAAAAGCACTCTGGTATAATCCTTCATTCTTTTTTGGGTTTTTTTTTGGTACCGGGGATTGAACTCAGGGGTATTCAAACACTGAGCCATATTTCCAACCCTATTTTGTGTTTTATTTAGACACAGGATCTCACTGAGTTGCTTAGTGCCTCCCCGTTGCTGAGGCTGGCTTTGAACTCGCAATTCTCCTGTCTCAGCCTCCCAAAGTGCTGGGATTACGGGTGTGCACCACACCTGGCAGCACTCTGGTATAATCCTTTGAAAAATTCAGGAAACCTTTTTGGTCAAACATAAGATTGACTTCATTAGTTAGCAATTTAGGATAATAATATCATCTCTGTTAATTTCATATACTATTTTACAGGGTCTTTGGAGGATCAAATAAGGTAACCTTCTCTCATCAGAGAAAAAAAGGTTTTTGCAAATATTAAAGAAATAAGCTCCACTTCTTCCTCCCACACCAAGATCATTTCTGCTTCTCTGCTTTCCAGTTCCATTCCCCCTACCCATTACCTACTCTAAGGCTAGAGAGAAAAAATTGCTCAGATGACTAGATCCAGTCTGAGAATGGGTTGCTCCTGTGGATAGCATCATCTGCTTTAAATAATATGAATTAGGTACCTTGCCCTCTCTCATTCACACTGTCTTACTTCTATCCTCTTCTCTCACTGAATTTTTTCTTTCATTTGACCAAACAGAAGTGGTAAGACCAAGATCTAGATATGTGGTGGGGATCAGGATATAGGATGATACAACTTACTATTAAGTTAAAAAAAAAAAGAGTTAGAAAACAAATAGGAAAATATTTTTATAATTACAAAAATAATTATACATATATTCTTTTTCTGTACAAATGCATTTTGATTTCTTGCATTAAATGATAATTCCATTGCTGTTTCTAGTTTTGATTACTGATTTATTCAAATGTGCAGTTTGATAACTTTATAACACAGTCTAATAGTTATACTTTGTTTAAATAGTAATAACTTTAAAGTCTTTCTTTTATATTATGTCATTATACATTATACATTTACATATATATATAATAAACTGTCATTGATTTTAAGTACAAAGTGTCAATGATAGTGAACTGTCATTGATTTTAAGTACAAAGAACACTCAACATTACCTTTCTGACTCTGGGAACAAATCAGATTGCAAGGACTTCCTCACCCATAAAATTCTTAATTATTTTTCTGTCTACTTTGTCAGTATTCTTTAAATGGAAAATAAAATAACTTATAGCCAGGCACAGATGCATTGGAGTAGATCCTATGAGTAATATCAATATGGGGCTGGGTATATATATAGCTCAGTTGGTAAAGTGTTTGCCTCACATGCACAAGGCCCTGGGTTCCATCCCCAGCACCACAAAAAAAAAAAAAAAAAGTCAATATGGCTAGAACTAAACTATGCTGTTCTTAATGGTGTTCTAGATCAAGATAATTATAAGTAACAATACATTAACTTACAGTTTCCTTTGCTCTGCTCAATGTTAAATGTGAAATCACCTCATCTCATTCTCCAAGCTTTCTTCAGACTCTACCACATAGTTATCGAATTCAAAAGTTCAGATTAGAACTCTTCTGACTGTAGAACAGTCCTTTCTAGCATTTTCAGCTGTGTACAGATATCACTGATGCCTCAAAATGAACTGAGTCACAAATATTGCTTCATTCAAGCTTCTGAAATAAAACTAGCTTCCTGACCTTGTATAACTCATCTCCTATCCTTTCAATGAAGTCGGGATGTTAGACATCATCTTAGATTACTTCTTGCACTTCACATTTGACATCATATTAAGTATCAAGTACTACCAATTTTAATATCTCAATAGGCCTTGAAACCAACTGCTTCTTTTCATCCTTGTTTGTGTTTCCTCACTTGATGGTTAGCTCATCTTTTACTGATCACACCACTAGTGTGATCTTCAAAAAGTACAATAGCAATCATGGTTTTACCTCCTAACACTCTCAACTGACTATCACTTTCAGGATAAAGATGAAATACTTCAAAATGAGATGCAGCCCATTCATCATATTACATATCTTCATCTTCACAATTTTCCACTTTGGCTTTTACATTCATTTCACGATCTTTGTGAATAAAGATCAATATTTTTACACATCAATATTGAATGTCTACTATGCTTTATACATGATCTAGGCATTAAGGACAGAATGAACAAAAGGGAAACTTCCCAGTCTTCTACTACTTTCACTCCAATTCTTTTTGACTGGAATGCCTTTTTATAGATGTAAGAAAGAGCTATAGAATTACAAAATTCATCCTAAATGTAAGATCTATGTACACCTTCTTGATTTCCCAAGAAGAAATATCTGCCTCTTTATTTGCAAACATATCATAACTGATACAATTCTATGTAATGGCATACATTACTTTTGTCTTGACTCTCTGTCTCTCGCATTATAATGTGGGTTATTTGGTGTCACCTATTGTGTACTTGGTGACTAATCCACAGAATTTCTACTTGGATGCCTATGTACAGAGCTTCTTCTATTCTTATATTTGTTGATTGAAATCTTAACCTGATATTTAACTCATTGTGGCAACTCATTAGGCAATTATCTATCATACCATTTGTCATCATCATTATTGTTGTGGATCTGTGAGTGATTTTTCAGCATCCATTCCATCTCCATGAAGTTTATGTCTCAAGCAAGTGATAGCGATCTCATCCTCCTAGCCAGTACTATCTGGAAACAGAACTAAACCAATCTGAGCCAATGAAATGGATCAAAATACTTAGAGATTCTAGAATAGACAAGAGATTTTGTCTTTCCTTTCAGCATGAAAAGCAAAGTAAATCATCAGGTTGCTTTTGGAAGCCAACTTATAATTATGAAAGCATGGAGACTAAGGATGAAGGTGAGGATGGAGATGAGAGAAGCTAAACTCCTAAGTCAACTAACCTTAGGATCTATGCTATTCTCAATTCATATGAGAGAATGCTCTCATAATTGTGTGAGATGATATACTTAAAATAAAAGGATTTCACTTCTGTTTCTCATGTATAAAACATTCTAATACTTGTGACAGTTATTGTGTTCTTAGCAAATTACCAAGAATCCACTAAGTATGTTACATTTGCTATATCATTTTACTCCTACTGAGACTAGAAAAAAAAGTAGTTGTGTTCTCATGCTGCATTGAAAGTTTACCTTTTTTTCTAATTCCTCAGTAATTATTCTAATTTTTCTCTCTCATTTTAATTTATACATACCAAATTTCTCTTATTACCTCAGTGAATTATTAGTGAAAAAGCTTAATGGGTTCCTTGAGCAACTGATGTTCATGTATATTTTTCCTCTACTACATCAAGCATGACTCTCCTGTAGTCTAGTATTATACATATTGAATGATGAAAGAATGATTACTTCTTTATCAATAATTTCTGTGCATCAAATCACCTGCTTGTTTAACCACACATAGATACATCTGATTTCTTGTAGGTGGAAAGATATTTTCTTAGACATCCAATAAATGTAACTCTAGTAACAAAACTAAAATTGGTGAATTATGAAGGAAATTGAAATTAATCATGCATGGGTTTATACAGAGAGAAAAATAAGCTAAAGACTGAAATTTCCAAAATGTCTTTTTATTTATGATAGAGATATTGATAAAAGAATCACCCAAGGATGTCATTCATTCCCCTTCCTTATGTTAGCACGGCCTAAAAGACCTCTAGAGAAGTTCATATTGATAAATAACACTTATTTTTCTATAAGCTTTTCATATTGTGTTGCTTTCCCTCTGAGTTTGTTGTTCAGATCATGATGTTCTCTGTAGATTGCTGGATTGTTTTAAATCTCTCCATAACATTTTCATCAGATTTCTTTAAGATATTTTCCTGTGCCTTTAATTCTTCTTTCCCTTGTGGAACACTTGTGACTTCCTCCATTCTCACTTTCCTCCTACTTGGGCATTTGGGGACCTTGTAAAGTAAAGGACAGCCTCGCGGCATAGTGAACATTAAATGGACATACCTTTTCTCAGTGTCCTAAAACTAGCTGTCAGTCAACAAATCAATAGCATAGAGTTACTCCTTTGAGCTACTAGCTGGCCTCAGGAGTCCCTGGGGTTTTCTTGAAGTCCAAGCCAATGCCTTCTTGCTTATTCAGAAGACTCTACAGTTGAGTGAAAAGGATAGTGGTAACTAAAAGTGGTGGCTGTGTTGGTGTGCTATCCCTAGGACACCATTCACTCTACCTCCAGATATCTTTTTTGTCCTGTTTTTAATAAGCATCTGCAAAAAAACCCAGCAAGCCCATATTGCTAGGACCAATCCAGAGCCAAAAGCCAAGAAGGAGATGGTTATGGCAGTGAGCCAGCACAGCTCTGAGTCGTTTGTTCTTCTTGCGCCATGCTTGCAAATACACTTCAAGGTTTCTTAAAGTGCTCTGATATACAAAGGGCCACATTCTACACCTACTGCATGGGAATTTTTGGACGTGTTCCAGAAATGAAAATCTGCACTAGAAAATTTTCATTATCCTCGACTGATTCTTTTGCACTTAAAGGTTACATTTCTTGGGGTTTAAAATTTGCACTTGGTCTTCACGTAAGACCTGTTATCAGCATTTTCTCCCTCTGAGGCAGGGCTGCAGTGTGGTCAGTATGGCTGCCAGCTCTCCTAAGCTAGAGTCAAAACCAGGGGGCAGGCAATGACTAAACTGCCAGACGAGAATGAATGTTAAGACAGCCTATAGCTTACAAATAAGGGCAGAGATTTGAGTCTATGTCAGAATTTAATAAATAAGATTTTTAAAAATACAGCAAGATAGTTGTGAGAAACACATAAATGTGTAGGTCACTCTACTTCTAACAAGCCACAGGGCAAAGAGGAAGATGAGAAAGGAAAATCCCAGTGCAAAATAGCCCACAATTAGATTCACGTAAGTCAGTGTATGTTTAATAAAAATTAAGTGTTTATTTTCTCTGGTATCACCTTTTCACCTTTGAAATGTAGAGCTAAACAAGTCATGTGTCTATCAGCAGATCTTACAGCCAAAATGGTGATCATGTTTGAAAAAATGATTTAATCCTCTAACTTGTTTTCAAAACAGAAGTCTTCCTATTGTTGACTCACCTCACTTTACAACTGTGATAATAATCCAGCTTGAATGCTTTCTTTGTTCTGTTGCCAGTATCAAGCTGCCCACTCAAAATTTCTGACAATGTCACCAGTTAGTCATTAGAACTGGTTGAGTCATCTGATGTTAATACTTAATCCCTTAGACTGTAGTAAGAAATCATACTTAAATAGTTGAAATTCACAATCGCCTGCATTTTTGTGGGGTGTCTATTTCTAAGCTACTCAGCTATCCTACTGTAGTTCTTTAAATTAAATCATGTAAATTCTATACAATGACTATTTTTCAAATCTCCAATCCTCCCTTTTTCCCCGCTTGTCATCACTTAGCAAGTCCCCTTCCCAAACTGTATACTTGGAGTACAGGGAAGACATCAGTCAACAAAACTTCCACCTCAAGTGGAGCAAACCCACATACTTCCTTGCTCCTTACCTATTTGAGATATATTAAGATGACTGAAAGTTATTCTGGACATCTTCATTTTATTTTTCATTTGATCTAAGTTCCTAATTGTGTTCAGATATTGAGGTACATTTTGTAATAGCTCATGTATATGCTTTCAGAAACTCCAATTTTATTAGTACAAAGTAGACTTTAAAAAAAATTTTTTAATCGTTTCATACCTCATAGATAAAATTATTTACTCCTTGGCAGAAAGATTTCATTCTTGCGATGGTAAGACATAGACTGTTAAGGTGCTTCCAAATCAAAACCTGCAGTTACCCAAATCAAATGTGGTAAATATGCTGAGTAAAATAGTCTAGTCAGATAACTGCCCTGGGTTGATAAGAATACATTATTTGAAAAGTGCAGTATCGCTGTGACAAGGCTTTAGAAGAATGTATAGCTTAGAACATTTTTTTAAAATTTTTTGGTTGAAGATGGACAGAATATCTTTATTTTATTTTTATGTGGTGCTGAGGATGGAACTCAGTGCCTCACGCATGCTAGGTGAGCACTCTACCACTGAGCCATAATCCCAGCCCCAGCTTAGGGCTTTTTGAGAATTAATTTGATAAAAATTTCATAAACAAATAAATAAGGAGTTGAAATATGAGAACAGGGGTCACTATCTCATACTCCAGAGGCAAAACCTTACCAGTTTCTGCACTCCACAGTCTTTGTGCAGGCTTCACTAGTTTTCAGCATTGACCTACAGGACACAAGCTAGAATAGTAAGCCATTAGAGAAGCAGCCAATTGTTCTATTTCTTGGGTTGGTGTATTAGTTAGCAGGATAGAAACAGAACTATAGCCAAATTGTCCATCAATTTTACTGTTATACCAGGGACAGTAACACTGGTTCAGAGCTATGGAAAGCTTGTAAGAGAGACAGGTCTAGAGTGAGGAGCCTCATGGTGGAGAGTTCATGATGAAGAGTCCATGTCATCACAGCACTAAAAGAAAACTAAGAAAAGTCCCATTCAATTTACCCCATTACTCAAGAAGTCACACGACTTTTTTCCCAGCCAAAGCAATTAAGGAACATCAACACTTCGTTAGTAATCAAATGCCTATGAGGGCACAGTTTAAACTAAAATTATTTAAGGATGTTAAAAGAGGAAAGAGGTTTTAGCGATTTCATTGATTATTTTAAAAAGCCCATTACTAAGCAAAAATAACTTCTGAGCACTCCAATAAACTGGTCTGAAATTCTTCTCTCTCAACAATGCAATCAACCCAAACAGTGGCATTTTAATCTAATACTGGTGTATATTTAAGTTTATGGCAATCTCCAATGTATAAAATTTATATTACTTAATCTGAAAAATCTCATGATGAATATCTATTAAAAAGTGTTCAAAAACTTACTGGAAATTGAATTTTAAATTTATGTTTGGATATAATGCAAAATCAGCAGGGTTACAGTTTTTCATTTAGAAACACCCCCACGGTTACCTATAAAGCACAATGAAATGCATGATGTATGAGACCTATTACATAGAGTTGGTAGACTTCTGACCTAATTCTACTTTATTGCATAATTCTTTTTTTTCTCTTAAAATGGGCACATTTTCCCATCTGACATCAGGAAATAAAACCCACCACCAACAGAACTCTTTATTTCCCACATACTGATATAAAGCAGCTCACTACTAATGGCTGCAATGCATCATAAATTCAAAATAAATTAGTAGCCATTAAGCCACAGGCTCCCCATCACCGGTATTACAAATGAGGCTTAGACATCAGGCATTACTGGAACCACCTTTCATGTGAAGAGTGATATTGATATTCTTCAGCCAGAGCACGTTAAAATGATTCAATGAAATGCACCAACTTCAGGAAAGATAAAACATGTTATGCTTGTGATGAGAATATTATTGAGGTTTCCTAGTAGCAAAAAATCTTTTTTCAAATATAAAAACTATGTCTTTGAAATAGAAGTTAAATAGGTCTCCAATCAAAATGACTTTTCAGGAACCTAGTAGTGGTCTACTATTTATTCCTTAGCCATTTGCCAACTAAATCACAAAGCACAGAGGGAGTGTTCAACTTATATTCATGAGCTATAAAAGACAATTTTGTTTTCATTTTTGTATCATGTTTTAAACTCTCTTCAAGATGATTTAGTTATATGGAAACACATTGGGTTTTATAGTTTATGCCATAGAAAAGGAAACATTAAGCTGAATTTTAAGAAACTAAAGAGTAATCCATGTATATATAAATACATAGAAATATGAGTATTTTTAAAAAATGTCATTATAAACCTACTGAAACAATAGTTCTCAATCTGTTATATTCATCATTTTCATATCTAATATAGCATCTGAATAATATTATTACATAAATAACGATAGTTACCTAAAGCATCAATGTCCCCAAATCCATCCAATAAACTATAATCTCAAGAGAACTTCAGCAATATCTGTCACACTAGACTGAGCCTCCCTCTGTTCCCAGAAAGTCATGTTTAAATTGAGGCAACCCACAGCAGTTGCACATTGAGGCAGTAAAGTTACCATTTAAATAAGTTTGCTCACTTCTCAGAGCCCTGTTGGGTCTCTCTTGCCCCATGACTTTGAGATTTCTCCCTCCTTCCCTCCTTCCCTCCCTCCCTTCCCCCCTCCCCTCCCCTCCCCTTCCCTTCCAGTTTCTCCTTGACCCTTTTCCAATGAGAATGAATGATATGTTCTTTTCAACAATGACATTTAAAAAGTGATCTCTTATATCAACTCTTATTGAAACTGGCCTTCACCTAATACATTTTCTTGTTCAAAACTGGTGTTTGGGAGGGTGGAGATAAGGATCCTGACAAGACTCTAAGTCTAACTAGATCTGGCTCAAGCTTCGAGTCAATTCAACGGTGAGAGTGGAGTGATAAATTAATAATCCATGAAGGGATGAGTTAGTATGGAATGTCAGCTCAACTTTTATGAAAGCCCATTTAAAGTAGCAGAACAATAAGGAACCTTATTGGATAAAATTAAGAAATACTGGGACAAAGGGTTGGACAAAGGGTTGGGACAAAGGGTTGAAACTCCTGTGAAATAAGGAACCTTATTGGATAAAATTAAGAAATACTGGGACAAAGGGTTGAAACTCCTGTGAAAGGTAAAAGTATAAACATAAACCAATTAAAAGTCACAAGCAAGGCTTTTAGTCTTTTAATGATGATCCCATGCATATTGCTCTCTCCTATACCTGCTTTGGTTTATTTCCTTTAGAACTTCTAGAGATTCAGGAACCATTATGTTTTCTGACATAGGACTAAAAATATTTTTAAGTATACTATATGCTAATGAGGATTTTCTCCCTAAATATGTATAGATGCATAGTCCTTTTTCAATATTTAAAGACCTTCATGCTTCTGTCTATCCCATTTGGCTTCTCACAAAAAATTTGTTTTGCATCACTGTTTACTGATACAAATATCACTTTAAAAGTCTTTATTTTATAGTGGACAAAACAGATTCTCACAGCAGTTCAATACCTTGCCTGGAATTACGTAACTCCTGGTAGTGGAGTTGAAGCATGACCCTGTCTTTCCTGGGTGAAATCCTCACTACAAAATGCCACGGTGGCATACATAATATTTGTTTATATTGTAGAAGAGCGCTCAGTCATTTTCAGAGCACTTGTCCTGTTTGGTGTGGGTCACACAACCTCTGTATGACAGAGCCAGGAGCTGCATAAATAAACATGTCACAGATGAAGAAATCAGGTTCAGAGAGTTTAATGCTGGCACTAGTCACAGGGCTATCAAATAATGGAATAAAGACTAGAAGTTGATTCTTTTACTTTAAATCCAAAGTTTGTCACCAATTAATTCAGAGATTTGAAAAGCTGAGAAAAAGGTTAATAAGACTTTATCTTGGACTCTTTCCCCACTGTCTAACACTTCAAAGCACTGACCTTAGGGCTACCAGCTTTGCTTTTCTGCAAACTAGTCCTGTGATCTTTTGCCAGTCTTTTAACCTTTTTGGACTTCAGTACTGTCATCCCGTAAATGAAGGTCATATCCTTCCCCAAACTAATATATTATATAAAATTCAAATGAATTAGTACCCTATTAAAAGGTGTTATAAACTTTAAAATGCTACCCAAATGTAAAATGTTACTGTGTTCTGCCACTTAGGTTCCAATTTTCTCAAAAAGTCTTCAGGGTACTTCCATATTTGATTCATAAGTTTTGAACATGCATACGAATGAGGGGTGAATAGCGACATATGTGAGCTTGAATGTTTACATTTAATTTACATTACATATAATTATTTACATAAAATAAACTGGTCCAGGCCAAGAATACAAGGGCACTTGGCATAATGATATTTAGGATTTGTCCAGGTAGAAATTTAATGAACAACATATTGCTTTAGATTACATTTTCATGATGATGATGATAATGATTTTTTTTTGATGGAATGATAACTTCCCTCTTTTATTTTTAAATGTAAAATAGCACAGGATCTCATAGGTCTTGGGGCATGTCTGAGAAGGTTGGATAGATAAAGATACTACAGATAAGTACAAGTGATAAAGAGATTTTGAGACCTTGAAATTTCCTTTAATTTATTAACTGGGTCATACTTCAGTAGAATATACTACTACTGAGCCTGTCCAATTCTGAAAAGCAGATATTTTGAGGCAGTTGATGAACATAAAAATGTCATTTGGAATCTGAATGTCTCTCAAAATAAATTAGCCAAATAAGAAGAAAAATGGATGGATATTGCCCAGATGCTCAGGCAAAATGTCTTGTGTAATATGGCTTCCTGTCTGCTCCTCCTTAAGTCAGTCAGTCCCCATGTATTTGGGTGACTTCCTTTGTTTACTAAGTACACTGCTTTTTGCCTTACCAAAATTTGTACTTAACTGCAACTACTTTATAGTAAGTTTAACATACACTCATATGTTAACATATACCCTGCATTTGTAAGGTTTATAGACTAATGTAGCAAATAGAAGAAATTTTTGGAAATTTCAGAAGCTCTTCATTTTAGGAATTGTGTTTCCTGGCTATTTCTAATTTTAGAGAGCCTACTCTTATAAAGCAGTTGTCAATGTGCAGAGGAGTAAAAGATGAAGAGTTCTTTTACATAGGTGGTACTGACAGAAACATTCCTAAGTGATAGAGGATTTTGTGCCTTATGCATTGGGAAACCAAAGAACCCTGACAACAGTGAGGAAATGTAGTAACAATAACTGGTGCAAATACCTGGAAGGTAAGGCTTCAGTAATTCCTGGTGCATCCTGAACCAATACTCAGAAGAACCACCATCTTAAAATTTCAAGTCTAGCTTCCTATAAATAGCTTGGTCATAATTGACCTCTGTAGACACTGAACCATCTTTTCACAGCCATGAAAGTATGGAGGCCACCGGGATAACAAAAGGAGATGCTTGATAATTTTCTACAAGTGGGAAGAATGAATCCCTTTCTAGACCTACTTTTAACTTTTTCTCAGAAATAGACAACTGGATAGCTTTATTCAGGGACAAAATCAGTTAAATTGTCAGCAAGACTCATTGTGCTGTTTGAAAGCTCTGATTAATTTTACCTGAACTGTTACTCTGCATTCAGATGCCTACTCTTAGATTCTTAGATGTCTTTTTTTTTTTGTTATCGGGAATTAAACCTAGGAACACTTAAACACTGAGCCACACCCCCAGCCCTTGTTCATACTTTATTTAGAGACAGGATCTCACCGAGTTGCTTCTGGCCTTGCTAAGTTGCTGAGGCTGGCTTTGAACTCATGATCCTCCTGCCTCAGCCTCCTGCGCTACTGGGATTACAGGCGAGCACCACCATGCCCGGTTTAGAAGTCCAATTTTAAGTGACAAATAAAAACTTGCTCTCAGCTACAAATTAACAAAACTAATCTGTTTACAAGGTGAAGATCCATTTTCTTCTTATATGATCATTTTAAAAACCACAGAAGCATGTCATTAGTAAAACCTTTTATCTATGCAATTCTAACTATACCAGAATTAAGGGGGAAAGAAAGGTTGAGTTACATGTAGAAAAGGATGAAACATAAAGCTTCTGGGTTTCATGGGTACAATGAAAGAATTAAAGTCTATAAAATAATCAAATGAGAGGAATGAAAATAATGATATGGGAATTAAGAGAGAGAACTTTTAAGGAATGAAATGAGAGAGAGAGACACCATTTTACAAATATTTTTTTCAACTTTTTGTTGCAGAAGATTAACATTAAGTAAAAAAGGCAAAAGGAGATGGTGGGAAAGGGAGGAGCAGCGTAGTAATCAACCTGATTAGTTGTTATACCAATTGATTCCCTCACCTTCTACGGATTCCATGAAATTGTATAGTGAACAAACAGTAAGTTGAATATTAAGAATAAATGACTAAAGGGAAAAGAGAATAATTAAGAATTTAATTATCAAAATCACCCATAAGCACAACTAATTAAAATGTATTGAGCATCCAGGGGCTACATGTACGGGGCATGCCTTCCACCCAATTTAATGGCACCATCAATAACCTAAGTGGAGAAGAATTTTGCAATTTTTAATTGAAGGAAATTAATTTTCAGATGAAAATACAGACAAGTTGGGAAAATAATCTTATCTAGATAGGGCACCTCTGTTTGGCTTTTTCCTATTTGAGAAATTGGCAAACTTTCAGATTTCTAGGATCCTGTCTTCAACAGAAAATTTTTAAAAAGTACATACACCACACAATATGGAAGTGTGTGTCCTTTCACAAGATATGGCTGAATATCATCCCACAGGTATCACAGTTTGGTGTTCATTATCTAAACATTGTTTGATGATAGGTTTTAGTCTTGAGGGTCCAAATCCTATTTTTGCCAGTCATTTAAAACCATTTCCTTTGCTCAAGGGTAAACTCAATATTGATTACTTGCCACCCTAGTTCAAGACACTATCATTTATTGACAAATAGCTCTGGGTGTGCATACAGCCATCAGGGCCATATCCTGGCATACAGTTAAGGGGAGAAAATGCAATAGATGCCATTGAATCAGTAAAGGAAATAATCTGGAGCTTGAAAACTACAACTCAGTGAGTGCTCACTCTGTCCTATCTGGCTTGTTCCACACTATGCCTCAAATCCCTGTTAATCTTGATCACTCCCAGAGCCATCTTTTATATCCAGACTGTCTATCAATCCTACCACCTGATACGCTGTCTTTAATTTCGACCATATTATAGTGTGCTCTGAAGCTCCCAGGTTGTTTTTTTTCTTTTCTTTTCTTTTTTCTTTTTTTGAAAAGAAAAGAAAAAAGAAAAGAGAGAACAAGCTGGTTGCTTGTTCTTTATTTGTTTGTTTTTTAATATTTTGAGCTTTTTTTTTTTTTTGAGTGTCATGGTTATTTCATGACAAAATTACATCTCTTGAAACTTTCTGAACGCTTTATCCTGCTCTCAAGTACTTGAGAGCCAGAAAATGGCAAAAGTGTTTTCCCTGCTCTTGTGTAAATCTTTGTGCTTGTTTGAAGCTATATCTATCAAGCTGTATAACCCTCTCCAGCCTCTTTGCTGCTATTACCTCTTATCCAACTGGCCTATAGCCAAGAGTTCATTTCTCTTCCACTTCCAGTCATATATCTTAGTTACATCAAAGTACATGTGCCTTCTAAGTTTCCTGATATTTTTACTTTCCATTTTTGCTTTTCTTTCTCTTTTTTGACACATTCTATCTTAATCATGTACTAAATGACCATAAGCTGGAATTTGTCATCAACCAATATGGCACCACATCCAGTGCCTCAATTCATATGCAAATGTCACCCGCACTAAGTTGGAGCACTGTGCCTTCATTTCACTTGCTCAAATAATCTCACTATTAACTTTTTTCACCCTCATCAAGGTTTCTGACACACAAATGCTATTGCATCCCACCAATTCCCCACATTTATAAATTTCTCCAACCACTTCCCTTGTTATAGAACTTAAATTACATGGCAACTTGTTACAGAATTCCCTTGAAAACATCTTTGACTCACTTACTCCTCTCTCTATGCTAATTTGGAAAAATACACAACCCAGAATGAACTCAAGCACATTCCCTTTCCTACATTTATATGGAAGATCTGAAAATTGCTGGAGAAAACAGAAAACTACACTGATTGTTTGTCTTCAAATTTCAGTATCTCACAGTTCACATGGAAACTCAATAGAGTCCCAATACTGCTATGTGGTTTTCTAATAATCTACTTTCCCCACAGTCTGAAATTTCACTCCTCTATCTTTAGAGCATCTAATCTCTCCCCTTCAGTACTAACCTTTCATGGTCAGCCTAAGGTGCGACCAAACAAGTTACATCAAAGACTACTTCATGTTCCATGACTAAATAACCCACTCTTCCTGAATATGTATTCTTATTCTTTCTCAGTATAACATTTTTAAAGCTACTCCATATTTTCTATAATTGGTAACAACTGTAATACTAAGTATCAGTTGATTAAAGTCGCTTCATCACAGGACAGTATTTGGGTAGATACTGACAAATATTGCCTGATGTCCATTGTTTCTGAATACCATTGCTTCTGAATACCATTTTTAGATATGTAAATGAATTCAGTATGCTTACTATAATAATATGGGTGCCAGCCAGGCGCGGTGGCACATGCCTGTAATCTTTGCATTTTGGGAGGCTGAGACAGGAGAATCTCAAGTTCAAAGCCAGCCTCAGCAACAGTGAGGCTCTAAGCAACTCAGTGAGACCCTGTCTCTACATAAAACAAAATAGGGTTGGGGATGTGGCTCGGTGGTTAAGTACCCCTGAGTTCAATTCCTAGTACCAAAAAAAATAATAATATGGGTGCCTCTTCTAATTCTAAGATGTCTTAGCGTATCTCTATTCTGATCTGTTAGGTATGGAACATAAAATAAAAATTTTTGGATAATCTTATTTTCAAGGTTTTTGTTCCATTTTTTTCAGATATGTACATGATGATTACTGAGTTTGAGGAGAGGCTGAGGTGAGAGTGATAGGTCTCGGTGCAGGACACTGAGGTAGAGCATAGCTGTACTACCATGGACAGAAACCCAGAGATCCCAAAGACAAGAACCTGAGACTAGAAGTTGGATTTCCTGTCCAGTTCTTTATGTGCTTAATCAAACAATAGAAAGACAATGGAAAAACTGTTCACATTTTTTAAAAACACTAAACGTGTTGGAAACTAAAAACATTTATTATTTACCAATAAGAGAATATGATAATCACTAGATAGCTTCTCTTTCTTTAGTACAATTTTCAGAATATGTTCTTATATAACTGAGAGTTTAAGATATACTGAAAATATTGTCTCTATAATATTTTTACTGTGAAATAATTTGAGGAAAGTTATTTCTAATAGAAAACTAACACTTTTTTGGTGGTGTTTTTTTGTTTTGGGGCTTTGGTTCCGGAAACCAAACCCAAGGTCTCACACATGCTCAGCAAACACTCTGTCATGAATTACACTCACCAGCCCCTGTGTTAATTTTAAAGGAGAAATGAAGGCTGACCCACTAAAAATAATTCCAAAAGAATGGCATCACAAAAGACTGGAAGTCAGAGAGAATGCCCTCATCCTATAAATGCTACCCTATGACTTTCAGAAAGTCCGTAACTTTCTTAATCTATAAAATAAGGCAGTAAAGGCAACTTTCCTTCACTTTGTAAAAGTATATGGATTCATATAAATAAGGTGTTCCTTTAAATAATATTATTATATGAAGTTTAAAGTGGATTCCAGCTGTTGGATGATAAACTATACCAATAGCATGACATTAAGTATTCATCAGCAATGTTCCATTTAGTTATGAGAATACGCCAAGACTTATTCCCTATATTTCTGTGATTAAATATGTATGGATATGTTCTTCAGGGAAAGCATTCATTCAACAATATATTTGGCAATATACCATTATTTTTTCTTACTAAAATATGAATAGTCATCTTTTTGTGTTTGAGCAACACACTACACGGCACAATTTATCTAATTTATTAGTATTTTCATAAGCACAAGATTTTGTATTTTTATCATCATTTCACAGATACAGAACTTATATGGGATTTTCTTTTATTATTATATTCTTAAATGTATAAATTCCACATACATCTTTTTTTTTTGCAAGAGGGATGCCAGAGATTGAAATCAGGGGCACTCGACCACTGAGCCACATATCCAGCCCAATTTGTATTTTATTAAGAGACAGGATCCCATTGATTTGCTTAGCACCTCGCTTCTGCTGAGGCTAACTTTGAACTCACAATGCTCCTCTCTCAGCCTCCCAAGCTGCTGGGATTATAGGCGTGTGCCACTGTGCCCAGCTCCATATATATCTTAATTTTAAAGAAATTACTCTTAAAATAAAAATCCTACCATTCCCCTTAAATATATTTTCAATGAAAATATTCTCAGTGGAATCACTGATTAGTTAATAATGCTCTGTATAATTAAGTATACAATTTTGCCTTAAGCTCTATCCCCATTCTGTTGTGCCTTTTGGCAAACATTTCAGATGTTAGTATCCTAGGGATTCCAGGACATCTGCTTATAGGTTTATATTATAATATACTTATTTACTTGGGAAATAATAATCAGATTAGTAAATTCAATTATAATTATTTTTTATTATGTATAATATATATTATATTCTCTATTATATATATCTTATACATATATACATATACACACATTTACTGAAGCTAGTACTGAACTATGATAATAAGCTTAGTTTTCAGGGGAGATGCCCAATATGTTCTTCAGTTGCTGTGAAAGGTGAAAGTTACCCAGCTTCATCACACTACCAGTATTCTTTATTTAATTATCACTATACCCTCAGTAGTATTAAGAAAGATGCACACAAAAGCTGTATTTTGTTGAGGATCTAAAAGAAGAGAATCTGTTCTGTGCTTACCCTGCCATTCAGGCTTTTGTGCTCTAAAATTTTCATGGAAAGTTTATCTGACTGCTTATGATACTGGTGAGGTATCTATAATATTAAAATAATATAAGGGCTGGAGGTATAGCTCAGTAGTGGAGTGCTTGCCTAGCATGCATAAAGACCTGGATTCAATCCCCAACATGACAAATATATATGTAATGGACATTATATATCCATAATATCCATATGAATTTTTTATCTCCACAATTACATTTTTCATTTTTGAGTTCTTATAACCTGTATATCTATTTAGGAATAAAAAATAAGTAAGATCTCTGTTTTAGTCAGCTTTTTTGACACTGTAATCAAAAGACCTAACAAGAACAATTTTAGAGGAGGAAAAGTTTATTTAGTGCTTATGGTTTCAGAAGTCTCATCCCACAAATGGCTGACATCCTTGTTCTGGGCCAGAGATAAGGCAGAACATCATGGCTGAAGAGTATGGTGGAGGAAAACAGGTTAGGATGTGATCACCAGGAAGGGGAGAGCAAGAGCTATGCTTGCCAGGTTCAAAATATATACCACAAAGCCATACCCCCAGGTACTCCCCTCCTCTAGCCACACCCTACTTGCCTATAGTTACCACCCAGTTAATCCAGTCAAGTGAATCAATGTACTGATTAGACTAGACTCTTGTAATCTAATCCTTTCACCTCTAAACTTTCTTGCATTGTCTCACATGAGCTTTTGGGGGACACCACATATCCAAACTATAACAATCTCTAAAATGTTTCATGACTATAAGCAGAAAAACACTTACTGTACAGAAGGAAAGGTAGGCAATGGAAATGAAAGAATAATGCAAACAGTGAAACAATAGTTGACGACAACCATTGGTTTACACGTTTGTAACAGGAAGCTAAAGGATTATCAGAATTTGGGTATTCTCTTCATTACATAGTGACCTCAGGAATTAATTTTAAATATTTTCTCTATTGCCTTTATACTAACATGCTGATTCTTTTAAACATTTCAAATCTCCTCCTTCCTCCAGGAACTCTTGCCATTTTCCTTTCCATCAATGACGATTAACAATTAAGGCTGTCTTTTATTTCTGCTCACTTCCTTAATGGTAGTTAATGTCTGCCTTTGAGATTGTCACACAGCTTCAATAATTTTTACTTCTCTTTCTTCTTATCAGCAATCATTTCTTATTCATCCTTGTTTATCAGCATCAAGTATAGTTCTTGGCACATAAGACAAACTCAATACACATTTATTAAAATCAGAGAAAAATATGAATGAAGGATTCCTCAACAATAAACCATTTTTGTGTCATGAATCCAGGACAAGAACCCTGATCATTGATCATTGTTATAATAATTTTGAAAATGATCTAATTTTTTCATAAAGTTTATATTCTAGTGGGAAGTTGAAAGCTTACATTCCAAATGGGTACTGTCCAATATAGTAACTATTAGCCAACTGCAGCTTTTAAAATTTAATTTAATGCAATTAAAATGAAATACAATAAGAATTCAATTCCTTATACAAATTCATTTCAAGTGTTCAATAGCCATATGTAGATAGTAAATGACAGTCATTGGATAATCAGATTTATTAAATATTTGTATTGCCACAGAAAGTACTATCCTTAGAAAAGTAAATTAGATAGTGATGGGGATTTTGACAGTGATATTTTATGGAGGGAAAAATATAATGCATTAAAAGAGTGATAGAATTGTGTGCAGGTAGTATTAAAAGTTTAGATGGGGTCACTCATCTTCCATGGGAAGGTGAATTCTGAATAAAGATCTGAAACTAGTGGGGACAGTAAAGATAAGGTAAAGATATTTTTTAATTCAAGGGAAAATCATTCTAGGTAAAGGGAAAGCTAAGTTCAAATGTCTGAGGTAAATGAATGGCTGGTATATTCTAGGAACAGCAGGTAGAGGGTGTAACTACATCAGAATGAGCAAGAGAGGGAATAATGAGACACTAAGGGAGAAAATGTGGGAAGGCAGATATTCAGAGTAAGATGGGAAGCTTTAGGAGGTTTGGATATGATTGGATTTAGGTTACAACAGTATTTTACTGGCAGCTATATTCAGAAATAGGAACATTTATACAGCACAGATGACAACAATAATCTGCAGTACAAATAATTGTCCTTTGGACCAGGTTATCATAGCAGAAGTGGTGAAAAATGTTAAAACATTTCATATATTTAGAAGCAGAAGCAACAAATTTGCAAACTGGTAGTTGAGGTAAAAGAGCAAGAAAGGGAAACCAAGAACAGCTCCAATGTTTTCTGGTCTATTCAACACATTTGGAGGATAATTCTAGAAGATAAATTTTGGATATATTAAGTTAGAAATGTCTATGAGACATATGAGTAAAAATGCTGAAGGAAACTTTTATATACAAGTCTAGAATTCAAGAGAGGAAATATACTTTAAGAAGGTATCAAACTATAAATAATAAATTTGTGACAAAGTACAAGGTCACTGGTCCCAGGCTCTATTCTAGGCCTAGCACCAGGCCAATCTCCAACTCCTGAGGATGTAAACCTAGCCCCACTTCAGTAGATCCATGATCCAAACCTGCCTCACATAGACTTTGGAGCTCGACTACATGGTCTGAGACCAGTCCTCCAGGTCCTGTTTCCACACCCATCCCTGTAGACCCAAGACCTTGACCTGAAGACTAACTCCAGGCTCAACCCAGAACTATGTCAGCTCTTGTGGACACAGACTTCACAATGGCCTCTAGAGACACAGACTCCAGATCCCCTCTTGTGTACCAGGCTCCAGGCCCATCTCTGCAGACCCAGTTAGCAGGTCCAACCCAGGAGATAGGCTTCAGGCCCAATATTTCAGATCCAGGTGCTAGGTCACCCACCTGCTAACCCAGGCACTAGATCAGTCTGCCCAAGGACTCTCGCAGTAAGCTTTCCTTCAGATATGCTGGACAGCCTGTCAAGAATCTCTAGACTGGTTGACTAATGAAGGGATTTCCCAAAGTGAGACTGCAAAAACTGGATTAAGTCCCTTCTTCTTCAAATGCACAGACATCAGGGTAAGGCAACAAGAAACATGAAAAATGAGGAAAACAACACCCTCAAAAGAACACAATAATCCCCTACTAGCTGACCCCAAAGAAATAGAGATATAGAAATTGCCTGACAAAGAACTCAAAATAACTGTTTCAGGTAGGCTCTATGAAGTTCCAAAAAAAAAAAAAAAGAAAAAAATACAAAAAATTAGTTTGATGAAATGAGGAAAAGAGTAAATGATCAAAACTGCAAATGTAAAAAAAAATTGAAATCACAAATTATTTAAAAATCAAGATCAAGTATAGAGAGAAAAGAAATCCAAGTGCCAACCTTCCCAAGGTTGAAGGTTTAAGGAGATTAGAAAGAACTAGAAATAAACCCTGAGAAGGTGTGGCTAATGGCATCAAAGGAATCATTAATTAAAAGAGACCAGGGAATCCTGCAGTTCAGATTTCTTCAGTTACTTTCAGGTATGGAGCTGCAGGGTCTGAGTAGATGGAAAGCTAGCTTTAATCAGAATTCTGTTTCCATCAATGGATACAGGAAATTTAATACTAGGATGGCAAGTTGAGAAGTTATGCTGAATCTGATCACTGAATCTGATATTTATCTAGATAAGAAGGGGAAAAGTAATGTGGAGAAGAGTAGTCATAAATGTGGTAGTATCAATAGACTAATAGTACAAATAAAGTTGAAAGATTATTGGAATTACAATACCGTAAGAAATACTCTGGAAGATGGAACCAGGTGGCTGGAGAGTCAGATGTGAGAAAACTAAGGTTTTATTAAGTTTTCATAATAAGTGGTATTGACAAGTTTAAGGATGTGAACATGAGAGTTAGTGTCTTCCTGGAGACAAGGAGGTCAAGTACTGAGAGGCCACAGGATTGAAAAAGAGGTGATTAGAAGATGGTAGTGATTAGATGGTGATTAGATGATAGTATTATTTCATAGACTCCCTTTTATTTTTTAGTACAACAAAGTGTTGGGTTGCAATCTATAATTTTCGTAATATAGTAAAGAAGGTACAAAGGAGATAGATAATGTGCTTATGGAGATTCTGGAAACAGGTCATTACTAAATCTCTCTGACTTCAAAGTTTATGTTCTCATTCTCTATTTTATTTTAGTGATATAAGAAACTCAAACTACCATGGCTGATACTTTTAGATAACATTGTTGAGAAATATTTCTATTGGTGTGAAAACTAATTATTCTTTCACAAGAATAAAATCTATTTCAAAAAACATAGACCAAGTTCATGAATATGGATGAAGAAGAAAATAAATAAAAATAACTAATAAGGGGTTGGAGTTGTGGCTCAGTGGTAGAGTGCTTGCCTAGCAAGTATGAGGCACTGGGTTCAATCCTCAGCACCACATAAAAATAAATAAATAAAGTAATTGTATCCATCTACAACTAAAAATGTTTTTAAAAATAACTAATAAAAAATTTTAGTCAAGCATAAACATATAAGTAACAATGATGTAAGAAAAATCCAAATGGAGACAAATCTATTGTCCTTGCCATCTTTTGACAGTGATGCCATAATAATAAGAAACTGATGGATTACATGACAATTGTGCATGATACCAACCTGATGAGTAAGGTGTATGGTGGTAATAAATTCAATGCCACTAATACATAAAAGTGAACAGAATGGTGAACTCTAAAGTCAGATAGACCTAGGTATAAGTCCTCTTTCCAATATTTCCTTAGAAAATCAGCATGCTATCTTATTCTTAGAATTCACGATATAATAATCCTTAGTGAAGGTGAATTGATAAGGAATTTATATTGAATACTTTTGGTCCCTTTTGTATCTAGATCTGTCACTAATAAGCTTATCCAAATTATATTTGATTGTTACAAAATGTGGTTTAATTAATTTTTTGGTGTCATAAATTCTATAGGATTTTTATTTGCTTATGTTACAAAATGGGTCTTTTTCAGGTATCTCTTGGGCTCTGATTTTCTATCTTCTTTCTCATCACAATTCCAATATTATAGAACTTAGTTAACAAATCTATTGACATAATTTATATCCTTCAGGATTTCATATTGTTGTATTATGTCTCTTATTAGGCTTGATATTTCCCCCTGTAAAGACAAAAATCTGATTTGTTTGTCTTGCTAGAAAAGATATTCTTTACTTCAAAACCAAACACAAATTCACAAGTATGTGTTCTCATCATTCTAGCTCCTCTACTTGAATTTCTTCCGACTATATTACATTAAGTATAGTGCTCATTTTGTGCACACATATGTTAAAATAAGTTCAAACATAATGCACAACCATTCTTAGCAAAAACTGAAAAGCACAAGCCCTCTCTGTAATTACAATGGATTTTGTGATTTGTGCATTCCCACATCAGATATCTTTTCACAGTCTTATTGCGCTGAAAAGACAAAAAGAAAGAAAGAGGATTAAGATGAGAGATAGCACATAAAACCTGGACTGATCATTAAAATACCTAATTTAGACAGTGTCTAGAAGAAAGATACGCAAAAGGTAGTCAAAGTAATAGAAAGATGGATCATTTTCCCCTTATTTATATAATTCTTTTAGGTTGAATTATAAGTCAAAGGGGTAATTAGCATGTATTTTCTTTCCTTCTTATCCATTTCCTCTAGTTCTCCATATCTTTGGATAATTTTCAATTTTCAAAACAGATTAAATAACCTCAATGGTAGAATGTTGATGTAACATAACCAAATTTAGATATTAAGATTTCTTTGTCCAGATAGCCATATGGCTCTTTCTCATTGAATTTTATCAGGAGGGATGAAACCAATAAGGAGCTCAGAAACACATATTCATGAAAATAAGCATGAATACTTTGTGTATAGGGAAGAGAGTCAGAGAAGTACTGACTTTCTTGTCAGAATCACCCAGCTAGTAAGTGGCAGGACTGGGATTGCAAAGGATGAAATCTTGCATCCCTAAACCACTATCCACCATCCCACTATGTTATTGCCTCTCAAAAGGTAAAAAATAAAAGAAGGACAAAAATTATTTCGTTTTGGAATTTGGTAAAAATATTGGTAACTCATCTCTGGAAGTTTTGGATATATTTTGGAATAAGAATGTAGATATTAAAATCAATGATTAAAAATGTAAAAGAATAAATGAAATGGAGCGTCAGTGGAAAAATGAACCACTTAGAAAAAAAATAACAAATAAAACGTTACATCTAGAATGTCATAGATATCATAAAAGTATCATGAAGAGTAAAACTAGTACTTGTAAACTTAGCTAATATAATTTTGGCCTTATTAAATTCATTCTGTGGTGAATAAATATATATGACTTCACTAAAGCAATAAAAAGTACTGTTTGGAACCAAATAGAAATTCAGATACTTCGTGAAATGTGATTTCCTGACCACTATTACTACCTCCTGATAAATGATTGCAGAATATATACAGGGGGAAAGAAAGAAGAATTTCTATGTTTGATTTTATTTCCTTACAAATAGATGAAAAAACAAAAAAAAATTGTGTCTAATAATTGGCCAACATTACCTGCTGTTTCATACCATCATCCTAACAGAATAAAACCACACAGACAAAATAAGAGGTCACAAATATATACTTGAAATAGAAGTGAATAAAGCCTTCCCCCCTCCCACATGTGTGTATTTACATGCAGGGACAGAAATATTTTGTTAAGGAAATCAGTTTCACAAAACACCCATGACTCTCTTCAAGCTCCTATTTGACTGTGCTTTATCCAAACTGGAAGCCAATATTAAGGACTGAGGTTATACTGCTTTTATAAAATTTTAGGCAGCTTCTACAAAATATCATACTTGATTTAAGGAAAACCTCTAAGTAATATTTTTGCCACAACATAAACGTATTTAATATTTCTAGCATGGAGCAGTGTTCATGAGAAATGTTTACACTTCATTTTATCTTAATCATCACATTAAATTAGTTTTTCTTTATCTGAAAGTGTCAAGTTAACTCTATGTAGATATTTTATACATATTTTAAACTAATTGTGAAATATTTTCAGTGCCCAAGAGGCATTTGGAAGGTTAATGACAACCTCCTAGTGTTCAAGGACTTCCTAAATGAAGTTATTAAAATTCAACCCTTTGCATATTCCAGATGGAAGGGAAAAAGTTTTTCCGAGACAACAAGGGACAAAGAATACCAAGGGAGGTTTTAAAAAAATTCCTATTTCCAGATCCAGGTTTGTTCTTTGGAAGATGATAGAAATTTTCAACATTGATTAAGACTTGTTTCAACAGCAGCTTCTGTAGCCCAGTTCTTGCCCCAAAGTCAACTTAGCAGCCATCTGTTGTTTGTGCTACATAGATTTCACAACTGTCACTGCCAAAACACATACCATTTCATATTTCTTCAATATCACGATAGCTTACAAAAGTTGGAATAAATTTCAAAAGTTTTGAACTTATTGCATGGCTTTTATTCCTCCTAACAGGATCAAAAGGATATCTTAAATGCTTTAGCCTCTAGATGATTCTTATATTTCTTCATCATTTTCAGTTACTGACACGAACATTGGATTACTAGGTGGAAGACAGGAATATTTCAAAATATCAAACCCACATGGCGATTCTCCTTTTGTTCTCTTTTGTTCACTATCCAGATTTCAAATATTGTATTATTTACAAAAGCTTTACTCATCATGTAATGAGAAGAAAAAAAATCTGAAATAGATCAGAGTTGAAATGGTTTTATTCCTTTTCAGTCTTCCAGGAATGTACATTCATTTCCTAGCATGCTGAGAAAATATACAGATTGCTTCTATTTAGCGCCTTTAATCCAATCACTGATTGCATGAGAGGTGAAGCCAAAGCAGAATGACATGAGCCAACAGAGTGCTTCAGTCATCAAACTCCTAGAGTATGCACAGCACATTCTAATCAGCATAATTCAAAGCTGTGGATCATAAGTTGTTCATCAATTTCAAAAATCCATCATGGCTTCCACAGAAGCTTTCCAAAGTATTACACTCACTGTTCTAGTAACTGGAAAGAATCTACATGTAATTATTACTACTTTAATAGCTTAGCAAAGCTGTGTTCCTTTAAGAACTTTCTACATAACTGCTAATATAAATTAACTTTGTTATTCTGTAGACTTATCCCACTCTCAACAAAAAACAGATAAAACAAGTGTAATAAAAATGTTGAATAATTGCGAATATTTATACCCAGTACAGGAAATACAATGTGTCTGACATAATTCTATCAGAGAAAGGCTATATAGGTCTGGTTGATCCTCATAATTTGCAGATTCTTTACCTGCAAATTTGGCACCCAGTAAAATTTATTTATAACCCCAAAATCAATACTCAATACTATACAACTCACAGTTGTTGATAGGCATGTGCAAAGTGGTGAAGAATTTACACTGTCTGATATGCATGTTGTTGGTAGAGGCAATGCTATGTTTTCTTAGGCCAGCTCTCATGCTACAAACATGTGTCCTTTTCATTACATATGTAATGCTACATTTTCTACATTTTTTTTTCTTTTGCTTTTTACTTTGGTGACTCTTGCTATTTAAAAGAGCTCCCAAGCATAGTGCTGAGGTGCTTGTTATTTTTCTTAAGCACAAGAAGGCAGTGATGTGCCTTGTACAGAAAATATATTTGTTATATGAGTTTCATTCAGGAATAATCTATCTTGTTTTGCCATAAGTTCAATGTTAGTGAATCAACATTATAATTAAATAAGATATCAAGGAGAGCTTACCTGATGACTCAGATATGAGATGTGTTTCCATATTAGTAAAATGGCACCTACTGTGTCTCTTTACGAATACATATCATAACTTTAATTAAAGAAGGAAACATATAAATAGCTCTTTCATATACTGAAAATAGACAATGTCTTATGGCTCCATATTATTTTCCCAGGGTCACACCAGTGTTTTGTACACTGTAGATACTTGTAAAATAAATAAATAAGTGAAACTATAAAAGTTTTTTCTCTATCTATGACACTGAATTATCTGGACACACTCACCTCTGGCAACCACAAACAAATACTTGGGTAATAAATGTGCAGGACCAGTTTTATGCCATTACTGTGGTCTTACCTTAGGGTTAAAAGTATGAACCATACTCTGCAGCATATAATTTGAACCAGCTGGGCAAATTCTTGCTCAAGGACAGTCACCTACATTAATCACTTAAAAATCTCTCTGGAATAGTGCAATTACTCTGCCAAAGGCACTAGTATTATAATAATTTAAAAAGTACTTAAAGTGTATTTGATAGACATGATACATCAAACTTGTCATTCACAGCATGTGAAAATATGAAATTTAATTTCTATTTTACAAGACCCTCTAAGAATAGTTAATTGAAAAGAACTATTGCTAATTCTTCAATCCTAATATAAATGAGTAGCAAAGCTCTTTCTTATAGAAGAAACATTCATAGAAAGTCTTCAAAGCAACCATTGCTAGTCAGTGTTTCATATTCCCCTCAGCAGGACCTTTTAGGAAACCAATTCTACATATATCTACCCTATATCCAAGAGTTAAAGAAGAAAGTACTCAATAAGGACAGAAAAGTCAGTCACAGAAGAAGAGGGAGAATCAAAAACCTAAGCCTGGATGCTGCCCAAATCAGGCTCTATTATTGACTGCTCCAATAGGGAGGCACTGTAGCCACAAATGGCTACATACTGACCCTGAACATTCGTGCTACTTTTATGTCAATAGATTATGGATTATCTATAACCATTCCACTTGAATGTATTCCAAGAAGTATCTGCTTCTTCACATCAGTAGTTTCTAAATCAAAACCAACCTTGCTGCACCAGTTATTAGGGCCTGGGTCATATGGCTGTGTCCAGAGTGCAAGGAATTCTGAAAAAATGAATGTCTGATTTTTTCCTTAAGGAGACAAAAAATGATGAAATAGGAATTATCTGAACAGGATTTCCAAAAGATGACCCAAATGAATGACCAATGTCTACTTCATTACCTAGGAGAAGGCTAGGGGAAATGCCACAGCATATATAAATAAAGGACTTGGAATTTATTTTAGGAATGACTATTGACCTGCTTATTTCTTACTTCACCACATTTCCAAACTTCATTGGCACAGTTTGCTCTGTCTTCCTTGTTTCTCATCTGTGGTTTCATTGCATAATGGATAATACTAAGAACCGGAGTGGCGATAAGAACTATAATTCAAACACCGTTGTGGAGGGCCATGACTGAATTATGGGTTTGTTTGAGCAATCTCAAGGCATCTCAAGGCAGGGAGGTTGCTTTTCTGAGGATTTCTGACGTTGAAATTCCACTGTTTGGAGACTGCTCAGATTTTGCTGACACCCTGCCCATTGCCTCAGACAGCCCTAGGTTCAAACTCAGCAGTCGGAAGTAGAGGAGGTGGGTGTGATCTGCTAAGCCCCTGCCAAGTTGTCTTTACCATCTTCTTCCTGTTTCCCTTGGGAAGTTCTTCACTCTGAATCCTATTGGTGTTCCCACTCATTTAAACAAAGTGTGCGAGCTCCATTTTGTTCTTAGATCCAGTCTCCATCAGAGCTGGATCATGCCACTGTGCCCATGCTTTTCACTTATTTCCATGTCTTATCTTCATTTCTAAAATTTATCACACCTTTAATATTTCTAATCTGACTCATCATCCTAATTCAGGCAAACTGAGTAAAAGCCATGCAGGTCATGATACACTGTAATTTCCTAAAATTCAAATTTTGGTATTTATTAATGACCCTGAACAGAGAAGTATATATTAACACACACACACACACACACACACACACACACAACAACAACAACACACTTTCTCCCTTTTGTGATTTTACACAAGAGGAAACTGAAATTCCAAGATTAAGTGTCAAAAAGCCTGAACCATCAAGTAGGGCAAAGTCTCAATTTAAAAGCTGTGGTTTTGAAGCTCAATATTTTACTTATAATGCTTTTCTGCCTCTCATTGACTAGTAAGTCATTAATTAAACCTTTTGAGATTCCAGGACTGTCCATATCTAAGTTCCACTCTAGGTATCAACCTACACAAGATGCACTGAGACTTCTGGGTGGCTACTAATCACTATATGTCATTAGACAACAGAGTTTCTAAATACAATATGTGCTTTTTGGCATTTAATCTCACTAGCAAGGTATAAAGCATCTAAATGAAAAGTTATACATGAGCACATGGGTGATTAGTTAAATCCCACACATGCTTTTACTTTTGAAAAAAGTATACTAATCTATTGAAAAAGAGATTAGTAAAGCCTCTATTGTCTGTCTCTTCAGTAACTTCCTTTCCTCTGGGAATAGTATCACCTTTCCACTGGAGAACTGCCAATGTTAGTCCCTCATCGATCCTCTGCCTGTAGGCACATGAAAACCAAGCCAGGTTCTGTCCATCTTCCCTAGAATTTGCCAAGGTGAAATATAGAGAAAAGGGATAGTCTCATTCATGGCAAATTTGAGGCTGAAACATGAGACTGAGATGCCCATAGTCATCTTCCCTGTGTCGGGGAAGGATACCAACAAAAATAAATGAAGATGCCCTTCCAGAAGAAGCAGAGGAAAGGTGTAAGAAAGCAACATGTTGGACAAATAGAATCACTGGTGCTAGTTGACCTGGAAGACAGTGAGTGGTATCTGTGCGTCTCCTCCGACTTGTGTATATGAACATTTCTCCAGGCCTAAGGGTGTTTGAATCAGGTTACTGTCATTTGCAATAATAAACGCAACCACATAAAAATAGGCTCTTTTATGAATCAGTAAGTGAAAGGTTCACCATCTAAGGCATATATGTTAGAAAGTATTTCAATAAAGTCTCTTAAATTTTCAGCTAGCAACAGAATTTAGTAAGAATATACTATTTGCAGTACATTATCAGCTCTCTGTAGGCTAAGAATCTTCTGGAACAGTTTCAAAGCCCTAAGCATATTTCTAATATGTCCTTGACCCTTGCCTCTTTTCATCCTTGTTTTGGGAAGGACAAAAGGACATTTAATCACAGAATTCTCCTCAGATATGAATTACTCTCTGTTCTGTATTTTGAAGTGCCCGTTTCTCACTTTTACTATTATGAAAACTGTTGAGAATGATATCCACTAAAAACTTCTTTTTCATTTTAGATATTAAAGACTCCCTCTTCTCCAACAGAGATCTGACGAAGTATTTCATGTGCACACATTCTTATGATATAATCTAAACTGACTAAAGACATCCCAAAGCCTGTTCTAGAACCTGTGTAATAAGTTACATAAGTTCTATTATAGTTATCCAACAAAGATTTCCTGTTTGTAATGATCAATATAGCCTTGGTTCATCTCTATAATAATCTTCAGAAACTGAATAAGGATTGTTTAATACTTACTCAAAGTCTGGGGTAGAACAGGGACCTGCCTCTGCTAGCCATGCCATGTGCAACCTGGCTGCTGCAGCAGAGAAGAAGAGAAGAGAAGGTGCGTGCCAGCTCAAACTGCCTCTTCCAGGAGGTGTGCGGGGGTTACATATGTCCTTCCACTCCAATTTCATCCACCAAAACTAGTCACTTGGCCTCATTCTAAGGAGAGGAAAGCTGAGTAGTATAGAGGAGCACATGGATATATGATGAGCATGACAATTTTTGCCACACCACACCTTATTTCCTGGGAAAAGATTAGCAATATCTATACCCATGGTTTTAAAAAGAATCTAAATGGCATAGATACACGAAGTCAAGGCTGCTTACACAGGATTCCCCAAGCATACATGCTGGGCTTCCTAGTTTTGTAAAGCTAAGAAGAAAGTCCAAGCTATTTCAAGCATGGGAATGAGAATGAACTTTTTTAAAAAAAAAGTGCTATGAAGAGAGAGTAGTATTGAATCATTTTAATAGTTTTTCTCATTCTACAAAATAGAGTACAAAGCATAGTAATATAGTGACCTTATTTAAAATTTAAAGAGAACAACAACTATCCAGTAAATATCAGGTCACCAACCTGCTATGCTACATCCTTTTGCTTCTTGGCCTCCAGTAAAATAAGCTCAGTGGTCTAATGCCCTGCTTCCCTGTGTACTGTGGTCCATTGTAAAACCTTACTTTAGCACAATTGGCAGTCAGCACTTACATAAAACAAAAGAATAAGTTTCCAGGCAGAAAAAGCCAATTCTGCTATCCAGAATGGCTGATTCTTACAAAACAGAATAGATATTACCAGAAAAATCAGAAAAGATGCTAATCGGCCAAAGTGTGTACTCAGTATTTGTGCAGCTACCCATACTTGGAACGCCATTCAACAGAAGAGCAGACAAACACTGCACTAAAAGATAATCCTATGTAATCACTATTTACAAAATAAATCTCTGTATCCACCTAAACAATGTAGAAAACTTAAATTATAATATGTTTTCTACCGCTATTTGGCATTGTATTAATAGGGTGACCACTTTGCTTGACCTATTTGCTGAAATTTGCTAGAACTCCAGGAGACCATATGGATGGCCAGATGGGTTGCTGTAATTTGGTGCCATTATTCTAAGGAAGAGGTAGGAATCAACATAATTTGCATTCTTTTCCATTCTTCCAGTATACCTTTTATTAGTTTCATTTTTAATTCAGACATCAGAAGAAAAGATAATACCTTGCTACCAAGGCCCAGATGCCAACTAATTACTACAAGAGACTCCAGCCCTGACATCACGGGCCAGGCCTGAGAACACTTACTAAGTGACCCCACCGTAGTGATTAATAGGTTGAGTGCTAAGCCCTAATGAGTGTGTCAGATCTTAAATGTTCTCCGGGCTAATGTAATTAGCATTATGTTGAACAGAATATTTCAGTTACTTAGTAGAGACTCATTATACTTCATAGTAAGTGATGTGCCTTTTCACCTCAGAGACCTCATATGGTCTTCAAATTTATTTTATAATCATTAACCAAAGAGGCTTTTATACATAAAGATCTTTCAAAACCTAGAGAAAAATGTAAATATTTTTCAATCAAGCATTGATTTTTTTTACAGTAGTAAATCCCTACATTATACATAAAGTGATACGATTTTCAAAGACACTTGTTTAAAAATGTAAGTTTCTGAACTCTACCAACAAAAATTCTGATAGAAGAGGTTTGAACATAAGGCTTAGAATTATACAGTTTTAACAAGAGACCCTATATTCCCAAACAGAAAATCTATGGACTGCTCTTCAAAAAAACACTGCAATGTGAGTAACAGAACTAATAGCCTGTACTTTAGAGTAACTGAATCTATCAGGCTTTTTTGTTCTAAATGGTTTTTTATGTTTCTGAAAAAATCATGCACACTCATAGGGAAAAACTGTTCTCACATTAAGAGTATAGTTTTAAATGTGCAAATTAATTTTTGTTAGAAGATTAAAAACTAACTACCAGGATAATACATGAATTTTATTTCTAACAAGCCATGTAAATGTATGAGATCTAGATCAGACAGTAGATACAGCAGTTAGTAACATATCTATCCACTAAGCAAAGGGCCTGGGACTATATATCCAGTTTTAAGGGAAAGAATAAAAGGTAGCAAAATTTCTGAAATTTCCAACTTTCTTCCATGACCATGCAGAATGTTTTAGCCATGATAACTGATGACTTTGGGTAATACTCCAAGTACTAGGATCTCACCTAGATATTACCATCATCAAATACTACACACTAAATATTTTCCCATAATACTGGAAACAAATACCTGTCAATTTTTAACTTAGATGAACTTTATTCATCTACTGCCCTAAATAGCTTAAGGCAACTTTTAAAAAATTTATAACTGCCAAACTACCATTATATTTATAAATTTCAAGAGATCTCTTTTGGGCCTTTCTGAGTTTTTACCATATACATTAAAAAAGAAAATAAGAGTATGAATACAATGAAAATATTTACTTACGAAAAACATAGTGCAGGTATTTACTTATTTCATACCAAGATTTAGCGGTTTGAGGAAATTAAAATTATATTAATTTAAAATTATATCATTCTTCATTCTATGATGCTTTTATATTCAGTCAGGGAGTAGAAGGCTATCATATGTCCATGGCAAGTTCATAAACCCATTCTCCTTTTGTTGATGAAAAATGATTGGTGAGGTATAAAGTTCAGTCCAGCAATGGCTGGATTGCATGCAGCTTTGAATTTTCCTTTAGAATGCCTGCATTTCCCATCGCCCTTACCTTTACGTAGGGAAGTTTAAGAGTTCTGACCAGTGGGATGTGTGCAGAAATGAAGTTTATCCTTTTCAGGCTGAAACCCTAAAATATCCCATGTGATCTTCCATGCTGTCTGCCTTTGCTCTGTCCAGATAATAGAGCAGATTCAGAGAATATGTACAAAGACTTAGCTGATAGCATAGCCACCAAACGAAACACTGCTCGAGCAAGAAATAAATCTACTTTGCCTTAAGCCACTGAGACTCTGGGGTTGTGTGCAGAAACTAAGAGAAGCTAAGATTCAACTTAACTAAAAAGTGAAGTCAAGTCCTAATTTAGCTTCAAAAACATCAATTTCTGTCTCACCTTTAAGATAGTGAACAATTTGAACAACATAAAATTACAAATATAGTAGGATCTAAAGTTCAATTAAATTCAATGGATTGATGGTAAGTCATTCAGAAGAGTGTTTTTTCATTGTATTTAAGAGGGGGGTGAAACCCTACATACCTTAACATTAACAGCATTTGGAGCTCAAGTTAAGATGACTTTGTGTGTTGTTCTAGCAGAGCATTATGAAAGAACACCTCACCCACAGCTGCAGAACAAGACCCACTGAACAGTATCTCTTGTCCCTTGTCCTAAGAAATGCCACTGTTAAATGCTTACAGCAACGGTCCAAAAGAGATTCTTAGAAAGGGTTTTAGATACAGACTTTTTATCAGCATGCCCAAATAGCATTTGAAGATACCATTTGATACTAAAATAAAAATGCATCAGTTTAACCTAACCAGTCCTATGCTGGATCAATCTAAAATTGTCGATAAACAAAAAATAGAAAACACATACCAATATCAACACACGTGTGCATGCACATGTCACACACACAGAATAGGATTATTATTATTTCAGGATAATTTTTTTTTTACTTTGATAGTGCAATGAAAAGATAACATCTTTAAGAATATTCATTATGTCACTGAACAAATGACCTTGGTGGGAGTAGTTCGTAAGTCACTACATTGCAAAGAAAAACTGTTACATTGGGCTTGTAGAAGGCCTGGTTTAGCTCTGGCTCTGTCATTTTCTAGATATAAAGAGGAAGATATGAGAAAGGCAGAGCACACAGTGATTAAATGTTTGAAGTTTCGATTTTTATCAGCCACTAGTGAGCTGTTTGACTTAGGAAAGCTATTTTATCTCTCTATTTCTTCAGCTTATAGAATAGAGAGAAAATAACACTTATTTCACGGGTTAGGAGGATTAAGTCATACCCTGAATATCAAGTGATGAGAGAGGCCTTGGCTGAAACTAAATACTAATAAATATTGGATAATAGCAATAATGTTATATCTCTATCAGTAAGAGCCATATTATCTTTACTTATGAAATAAATAATGATACTAGATAATTTATATGATTTGTTTAAATTCTTCTTTCTGGGTGTAAAATTGTACCTTGAAATTAAATATCTATTTGAAAAAAATGAAAATTCTAAAATTCATGTATTTTAAGCAATGGCTTTAAAAAAAAATCCATGTCAGTCTGGTCTGCTAGTGAGACTGATTTAAAGATGACAGGTCACATAATAATGTACTAATTCCATTTTTTTAATATTCAGAAGTGAGATAGTATTTTGATATATTCATTATCCTTCATGACTCATACCTGTCATTAAAATATAGAATATAACAACATGTTATCAGGCAACTATTTAAATAAAAATATGTCATATTTATTGAGACTTATAATAAGGAATTATTTCTTACCTGATTCTGAGAGACTCCAGAATGTGTATAACACTTCATTTTTGCAGTGTAAGATAAAGTACTTTCTGGGCTTATAAATTCAGCAACTTAAACAAGTTTTCTTCTCATTCAGAAGAAAACATTCCTCCTAGCTAGAGCATAATAAGAAATGATACCAACACTAATGCGGTTTTTATTCCAATCTAAGTAGAAAAGTATTTACCTTAGAAATTTCATAATTTAGTAAATTTTGATTTGTACAAATAAATTTTCATTCAAACAATGCCAGAGGCTCAAAATGAATAGGTTGAGGTATAGGATTAAAATCATTGAAAATTATTTTAATTGTACTTGTGATTGATTGTGACTGATTATGCCATGAAAACACGGCTTTAATATATACCAGGATACTGCACATAAATCACACAATAGGAACATGGCATGAAGGAATTGTTTTCTTAATCCAGAATTCTACTTAATTTAAGAGCCTTACCTCCTGCATACATAACAGCCAGCATAATGGATGATATCCATGCTATTTCACTGTACGTGGTGTGGAATATTTGCTGAATTTCTTTGAAGAATACTGTGACGGCTTTGGGGAATGCATATGAAAATCCAATGGAGATAAAAGATGCTCCAACCACAACCCAGCCCCATCCTCCATCAGGAGGTGGGTACAGAGGTGGGGAACTTGGCATTGGTGGCATTTCTGCTCCTGTATTTCAAATTCAAGTAACCTACATACACACACAAAAAATAAAATAACAGTTTAAACCTTATTTGCATTCTTGTATGTCACTCTTATTAGTTACTAAAATAGTACTTCCCAGTTACAACTACAATAAAATTTTTCATGAATATTATTATACTCATACAGTCAGAAAACCTATGAAAAATAATATGAAGTATATAACTTGGACTACTATAAACAAAAAATTGAAAGCATTTAATTTATGGGAAAAAAATTATTCGAAGTGAAGTTAAGAATTTAGATCTAAATCAACCAAACAATAAAACCTATTTCAATTTTATTTCTAAACATAAAGAAAATGGAACTGCCACCACTTAAAATAAAATACTTTTTAAATTCAAAATATTGCCTTTAAAATTGAATATACAAAGTTTTAAAAGGACCAGATATTAAATCCAAATAATTACAAAATATTTAATAGGCATACTTTAGAATTTTTCTACTTTCAATAAGTGAGAATACTTAAAATCATTTCTGTCTGGATCTATTTTCTAAACTATTAACTAAAAATTATATAGTTCTATGGAATTATACTAGTTTTAGTGTACTTTCAGAACTGGTGCTACCTAGTGAGTCAGTCGGGGTGTGCCCTTGAAGGGGATATCTTTATGAAAGATACATAAAATAAAATTCCCCCAATTATATGTATAATACATTTGTTTGTTGAAGGTGGTGGAGGAAAGGACTTTCCCTTTGGATATGCCTAAGAGCACTTAACTGCTTCATTAAGATAGAGAACAACCACTCTCCCATGGAAGAAACTAAAATAACATTTGAAATTACACGAATTAAATTAAAAACATCTTGGTTCCCTAGTTTGTTTTTGGAGAGTTATGTTGCTTGCTCATCTCTTGGATATATACAATTGCCAGTATTTTTAATTATCTTCTTTATATTAAAATCAAATATCTTCCATATGTAGATATTTCTCAACTGAAGGTAGAGGGAAAACAGAAATAAGTGAAAAAAATCTAATTTTGCCACACATTTTCAGAAAACCTACCTTTTAATATAATCTATTTTTTTATTGCCCACTGTTATTTCACTTTTGGATGATTTTGAAGATGGTTATAACTTCTTATTTTTTCATAAAAATTCATATATTTAAAGTGCAAAACATGACATCTTGATATGCATATACAGAGTGAAATGATCATTATCTTCAATTTAATTAACATATTTCCTCATATAGTTACCATTTTTTGTTTCTGTTTTTGTTTTTTGTTGTTAAGAACACCTAAAAGCTAATCTCTTTGCAAATTTCCAGAATGCATACAGTACTAAGAACAGTCATTGTGTTGTACATTATACTATAAAGTTATTCATTCTGCGTAACTGTAATTTTATAACTCTTGAACAACATCTCATTTCTATCATCTACCCCTACCACAGTAAATACTATTTCAGTCTTAGCTTCTATAAATTTGACTTTCTTTGATTGTAAATATAAATGAAACTGTGCTTGCTTCACTTAATACAATGTCCTCTCTGATATCGGTCTTGAAAATCAGGATCGGTTAATTAAAAACATTTTGCTCTTACTCTGCATTTCTTGGGTATTCAATCTTCAACATCTGGGAACGGGAACCGATCCTGATTTTCTACTTTCATCCATGCAGTCACAAATAACAGTTCTGTCCTGCTACTTTTTTTTTTTAATCACCAGGATTAAACCCAGAGGCATTTAACCACTGAGCCACATGCACAGCGGACCTTATTTGTTTGTTTGTTTGTTTGTTTTTTGAGACAGTGTCTCACTAAGTTGCTTAGGTCTTTGCTAAATTGCTGAGTCTGGCTTTGAACTTGTGATCCTCCTGCCTCCTGAGTTGCTGGTATTATAGGCATGCACCAAGACGTCTAGCTATCCTGCTACTTTTGAATGAGATCAACAGTAACATTCAATTTCATTTACTTTAAAATGTAAATATAATTATTATACAAGGATTTGCAATTTTTTTTTCTGTAAGAGACCAAATAATCAGTATTTTTAGCTTTTTCTGGCCATAAGTTCTCACTTATAACTACAAAACTTGTTTTTAGTACAACAAAAATAGCTGTTAGCAATAATAAAAAGAGATGTGCATGGCCATGTTCCAATAAAATTTTATTTACAAACTATCTTAAAGAACACATTTTGATAATTCCTATAATAGAATATTAGAAAATTAAGAAAAGAAAAATGAAATAAAACACGACACTATTTTAAGTCACTATTCATAATTTTACATATTTCTTTTCATTACGTTCTATACTAATATGTCTGATTTATTTAAACAGTCCTATGATCTTATAAATGATACATATAATTGAAATATTGATTTTATCAGTTCTTTGTTAGCATTTTTTAGTGACACAATTTTTAGACAATATGGAAAACGCAAAAAGTGTAAATCGAATTTAAAATTATCAAAGCCTTCAATTGCCACAATGGTCTATAGAAAATGTACCTTCTTTTTCACTATATATTGTTTTCTTCTTTAATATATTTTACATATATTATTTGCATATTCTTATTTCGAGAAATGGCTTTCTTTAAAAAATATCTCAGATTACTGTTTTAGAAGTAGTTAGGGTCTAAATGACAAATGTACCTATCATTCTAGTTGGTACATATAGAAAGCATGGCTCTAGATACAATAACATTAATTAAATGGAATAGTCTCAAAAGACCAAACTGCTCATTTCTTAATTGACTTAAATGTATGCTATTCAAATGAACCAATAATGCAATTTAATAGTATACAAAAATGAATAAAGTACTTATCTCAGTAGATATGACAACTTATTGTTCTAAGTGAGTGCTTATTATCTCCAGTAAGTATTTACTTGTTCAATTTAGTTCCCACAAATATCTATTAAGATGTTTTTTTTTTTTTATTTAATGAGTCAAATCTGAGATATTAAGGAAGTTGACCTAAGCAAAATAATAATATCAGGGAATAGATTTCACTATTCATTGCTGAGATAAATAGAATTAGCAACATAAATAGAAATAGAAATAAGATTACTTGGTAACATTCAGGAATAAAATGAAGCCAAACCAACCAACCAAAACCAAAACGTAGGCATTTTTGCTGCATTCTCTTTGAATAGCTAAAGTATTCTTAAGACTCAAAATAATCAATAGCATTTGATTTTCAAACATTAAGAAAATAATTTGAAAAATTCTCTTCATAGAGACAGTTAAATGATTCAGATGTTAAGTATCTCTCAAAGGCTCATGTTGTAAAGGCTTGATTGCTAGCCTCTCATGTTAATGGGAGGTGGTTGGACCTTTAAGAGGCGGAGCTAAGTGGAAGGAAGTGAGTCAGTCGGGGTGTGCCCCTGAAGAGGATATCAGAATCTCAGCACCTTCCTCTTTCCTTTCTTCCTGGCTGCCATGAGGTGAGCAGCATTGCTCCTCCATGTGTTCCCTGTGGTTTGTTCTGCTTTACTATGGGCTCAATGCTACAGGATCAAGCAACCAAGCAACCACAGGTGGAAATACCTGAAACCATGAGTCAGAGTCAAAACAAACCTCTCCTCTTTTTAAGTTGATTTTCTCAGGTGTTTTGTCATGGTGATGGAAAATTAACATGGGGACACATTTTTAAGTACCAAAAATACCACAAAACTATAATAAAAGGCCAAATAAAATGCTATAACCACAAACCATGCATTATGCATATCTTGGTGGATCATGATCATCAGGACAAAAACGCTTCTATTAAGTTAGTATTTCGAAGAGGCTAAAATTGCTAAAAATCAACCCAAAATACTACACCTTGTCATTAATTATTTTTAAAAGATCTGTACATCATCCGTACAGTCTGCCTTTATAACCACTTTTGCTTTATTGGAAACAATATAATCCATCTTTTTTTTCTATAGTCTTATTTCTCCTTGGTCATAAATTTATAACACATGAGCCCCAGAAATACTTTCTTTAAACATCATTAACATTAAGGAAAAAAACAAAAGGAAAGAGATGGATCTTACATATTAGTTAAATAAGCTAAAAATGGTAATTGGCCTTTGAAAGTTGTCTAAAGAATCTGAATCTATAGATCACTAAATTTTATTATTTTTAATGTATCCAATTTTCTTATTGCTTGAAAATGAAAAAAAAAATTCTGGAGAAATGCTGAAGAAATACCAAAAGACATTTATATTGTAACTATTTATATAGTAACTACTCTTATTGTAGAGTGTAAAAGCAGTTATCAGCCTTAAAAACCTTATTTAGTAACTTTCCTGCTTACATAAAATAAACTAATCCATCTTTAATTATTAATTCATGAGTGTAAACTTTTATAGTTTTTAATCACACCTGCTATAGTAATACTTAGAAATACAACTGAGTGATCTAGTTTTAGTGACTTTAAAAACCATAAATACCATTTCTAAATAAATTTAATTCATATTATTAAACTAAATCAACTATTATTAAATAAAATACATTAAAATATCAGTATGAATTAAGTAAATAACATGCAAAACATGCTACAAATACAAATATTGAAATTTGTTAATAATTTAGGTTTATCTTGGAATTTCTATTTTAAACGGGAAGCTATGGCTATAGAAAAATAAATCAGTTTATATAGATTTACAATGAATATATGTCCAAACTAGTATAAATTCCATGATTGTAAATATTATTTAAATATACTCCATTTTATAAAAACATCGTTCTTTTACAAACTAATTTAAAATCCCAGATTCTCTAAAACATTGCATGCACTTAGTGTGTTCCTACATAGACAATGTAATTTACATGTATATATGATTATAAATATATAAATGCATGTATATCATGTACATAATCACATACACTTACAAATTTGCAAGCACAAATGCTTTGCTTCCATCACTTTCCATTCTCTAAAGTTTAATTGGATTTGTACATTCAAGCCTATTTTTTTATACTGGGTTCATCTTGTGGCATGAAAATTAAGCACAGGCTATGAAGTCTTGGTGTACAAGCTCTGACTCTTATGCTGTAACATTTAGTAAATAATAAAACTCTGAGTTTGTTCTTTTACCTATAAAAGTAGGAGTATAATTTTATTTTGTGAGGTAAATAGGAGGATTAACAGAAGGATATATGTAAAATAAATAGCAAGACTGGTGTGTCCTGAATAAATATTACCTATCATTACCCTGACCTTCCTCAAAATGATAAATAAAAATACAGCTAATTAAAATGGGTAAAAATTGGGCTGGGATTGTAGCTCAGTTCTAGAGCGCTTGCCTCACATGCATGAGGCACTGGGTTCGATCCTCAGCACCACATAAAAATAAATAAAATAAAGATATTGTGTCCATCTACGACAACAAACAAAAATGGGTAAAAATTTTTAAAATCTCATTTTTATGAGAAACATATACATTTGGCTTTCATTTCTGCCAAATTCCATGTCCTATTCTACATTTATTGTAGCAAATGAAATTCACAAGTAAAAAATTTACCTCACATGGGTAGTGTAATCTTTTCTTTTGGTACTGGGGATCACACAGGGGTACTCTACCACTGAGCTATATCCCCATCCCTTTTTATTTTATTTTTTTAGTTTGAGAGAGAGTTTTCTTATCCTCCTTAGGGCCTCCTTAAATTTTTGAGACTGGTGTTGAACTTGTGATCTTCTTGCCTCAGGCAAGCTGCTGAGATCACAGGTGTGTGCCCAGGCAGAAATAGTGTAATTTTGAAATTAAATAGCATATGCTTAGCTTAACTTAGTGATCTGTACACAATTTGATTATGTATTCAATAAATCACAGTTGAGCTGGTCATGGTGACTCAGGCCTGTAATCCCAGTGGCTCAGAAGGTAGAAGATCTGGAGTTCAAAGCCAGCCTCAGCAAAAGCAAGGTGCTAAGCAACTCAGTGAGATCCTGTCTTTAAATAAAATACAAACTAGGGCTGGGGATGTGGCTCAGTGGTTGAGTGCCCTTGAGTTCAATCCCTGGCTATCCTGCCTAAATAAATAAATAAATAAATGTTGAGGTTGAATGTGAAACTCAGTCTTCTATTGCTGAATAATTTTAAGTCTTCAGAGAATAACAATAGACCTTTTTAATCTGATGCTTTTTATTACAGATTATACTTGCTTTCAGATTACACCTGCTTTCTAAGAAACCACTACTCCAATTATATGAGAAACTTTAACTTAATTGTATTTATGTTTTTACAATATATGTATGTGTGCATATGCTATATGTATATATTACCAAAGTCATATGTAATATATAAACTAAATATATGTAAAAATTTCAATTAAATATGTATATATATGTCAAACAGGCAAAATTTAATACAAATTTAATAAAGACATTATATGTAAACTTATGTTGTTTATTCTATATATTACATACATATGAATATACATATGAGTGTATATTCATATGAGTCATTTATAGAAATTCTTGGAAATAGATTTTTGATTTAATATTATAATTTTACATCTTGACAATATTTTTACAGATTTTTGAATTGATGTTTTGGAGTCTAGATCATTCTTATTATTCATGGGAAGTGTGTTCTATGACTTTATCTTGAACCCTGTATTAGGTAATACTGAACACATGTTTGTAGAGGAAATATGGGATTGAGTTTATGTGTGACTCTCACATTTTCATCAATCAATATAATATGTATATAATATATATTTCCACTTAAAAATGCCTCCTTTAATACAAACTGTTGATTCATTAGCACTAAACTGAAAGTCACTAGCATTGTAAATCATGCCGGAGTGAGGCGTATCCAACATATATGTTTTCTCTATAAGTTGCATCCCAGGCTTCTTGCATTGGGGAACTTCAGTAGCACTCTGGGAGGCCATTTTAAATAGCAAATTCACTAACAAGAAAGGACAAAAATGTGAAAAATGTGTCAATAAGTAGACTGCACAAAGGATACATGGTTACAGTGTGGTAGCTGAAACAAGAAGGTGGAGCGTTGCCTGGAATTTAAAATTTAAAAACATGAAAAATGGAGAAAATAAAGAAAAACGAAATCACCCACAGTCCTAACACTAGGATAAACTAGAACAAACATGTTAGTGAATATTATGCTAGAGTTTCAATGATATGCATGTATGTGCATAATTGTGTTACAAAATTGGAAATGATGATTTAAAGTTCTATCAAAATCAAACCTACCAATATGTAACCAATAGAAAACCAACTAAAAACTTCCAACTGGTTTACATATTCATAAATATCTTCACAATCAGATGATGATTCTTCTGAATCACTTTTTGAATAATAATTTTCAGTGATACTGAGATACCCCGGGCTATCAAAAGCATCTCTACAGAGTGCCCTATCAATATCTCCAGCAATTTCTTCCAAGCTGCTCAGGACCTTCTAAGTTTTGACACCAGTGTTTTCTTGATCTTACTAGAACATATCAACAGAAGATACTCAGACTACAATAGAATTTATATTCCTTTTTCTAAAGGGCAATAAATGGTCTGGTGACTCAAATATCAAGGAATTAAAATTGACCACCCATCGTGAGAACCACTAAATTTTTATATGCATAGGCCAAGACTCTGTCATGACTGCCACTTTGGCAAAACTGATGGTCATATGCCATCCACTATAAGATATCCTCACTTCAAAGATGCTACATGTGAAGCACTGCGTTTCTTGGAATTGATGAAATAATGACTGCAGTAAATATTTACATGTATATATGTATGTTCAATATGTATTTTAATGTACATAAATAAATGTGCTACATATATACATTTCTATCATCTGAATTTACCATTTATTATTTTTAACTCATAAATGCATAACTACATGATCAGTTTTAAGAGTATTTTGCTGGTTAATATTGCCCATGTAATTTTGCTAAACCCAGGGATGGTAGATTGTTTATTGTATCCTGATACCATGAGCTGTATTTCAGAAAGTACTTTTTTCTGCACTTCTTAACTTCAATCTGAACCATAGGAAAATATATTTTTGCTCCAAATTTGTCATTCTTTCAATGAATAATTTTGAGACTCCTGTAAAACTGTTACATGCAAATAGCATTTTCAATGATTTATTCAATATACATCTTTGCCATTAGTCCAAGATAACAAATCCATTACTGTATCTCAAGTTCTCCGCATAGTTTTCAATGTGTAGTAGGATTCTTTTTTTTTTGGTACTGGAGATTGAACTCTGGGGCACTCGACCACTGAGCCACATCCCCAGCCCTATTTCGTGTTTTATGTAGAGACAGGGTCTCACTGAGTTGCTTAGCGCCTCGCCGTTGCTGAGGCTGGTTTTGAACTCGCGATTCTCCTGTCTCAGCCTCCCTAAGTGTTGGGATTACAGGCTTGCGCCACTGCGCCCAGCTCCGTAGTAGAATTCTTTTAGTTGTAACTTTACTTGTGCTTGAAAAGAAATTATTTTACCCATTGTACTACCTGCTGTAATTTTTTCTCTGTAATTATAATTTCAGCTTTAATAATGAACTTGTTCACTCCCAAATAATAATAAGATATAGTCTGTTGTTTTGCCAAAGAATTAATAAATAAACAAAATGTGGGCCCACATACATTTGATTGAGATTTTTTTTTAATGTTTCCTACAAGATAGCAACACCGTGTAGCTAATGCTGGTAGCAATTGTGGCATAAGTGCCTGAGAAGAGGCTGACTTTAGATCATCCTAAGTGAAAAGTAAAGCAAAGCAATATCTGCTGAATAAATCTTGACTAAAATAGACACAGGTAAATAATGAATCCACTATTGAAATCTATAAAAAGGGCTCAAAAAGATAAAAGCATCCAAAAAACTGAAAGAAGTAAAAATGCATAGCAATGACTTATGGTAGCTCTCCTTGTCCTCAACTTCCCCTATTTTTTATCTCCAACACACACACACACACACACACACACACACACACACAAACACAAAACATGTGAAAACACAAGTATACATTCATCTACTCTAGACATTAATCATCTTTACATATGTCTTACATCCAATGAAAAGTCTTTCTTTAACAATTTTGGAAGACAATCTGTGATCTGCACACATCAACCTTCCGTAAACAATGCACTGTTTCCCATTTCTCTAGATTCCATCCTCCAGAATGACCTCCTAGGAACTTCAATTTCCACCCCCGATTACATTCATGTTTTTCTAATGTTCACAGCCTCAAACTGCATGTTTGTTGTTCAGATCATTAACTGTTTCTAAATTTTCCATCATTTGTCATGGAAGTCAAGTTATTTTCTCAGGTGTTACATGTTTCAACTTTTTCAAATGCTTCTTTTCCTTTTTAAAGAATAGTATTATTTGATTGAGCCATTTTTTTCTCCTTGATTTTCTTTTTGCTTTCATATTACTTTTGTCACAGTTTGTCAGTTCCCTATCTTAGTCTATAATATTTTTCTCTATTGCCCACATATTTTCTTGATTTTAATTACAGTTGCATGCTCCAGATTGCTAGTCACCACTCATATGCCTCTTCACTTTATTATCTACTACCTCCTTTGTTTTTTTCATATAAAGTGACATCTTCTGATCTCTTAACTAACTCATTGGAAAGTGGAGCCAGAGCAATTAGCCTTTGGAAAATTCTTCCAAGATTGACACCTCTTCCTTATCAGCAACTCTTGAGTTGATAAATACTCAGGATACAGTTCAAACACACACAGTGGCCTCAAGATTTCTTCCTGTGCTCAAATCTGTAATATTTTATACAACTGGTGGCTGTTATTTTTTGTTCCTTTTATTTGTGGGTGCAGCCAAGAAAAACAGAATTTAAAATATAGTTTTACCTGTTGACAAATGACCTCTTGCACAGATTTCTTTGGGTGTTTTGTGGAATCTTTAAGCTTAGTCACTTTGTGCTGAAGTGCAATATTTGAAGGCAAAGCAAAGGAAGAGAGGTAGACAGACACTGCGTTATCTACAGAAATAGAAAAACAAGTGTTACATGTATAACTGAATTCCACAAGCCTCATTGGAGCCACTAGCATTAACTAATTCCAATAACTTCGGCCATCTTTTAATAATTAGTAAAATTGAATATGTATATATACATGTGTGTGTGTGTGCATGTATATATTTCTCTCTTTCTCTCTCTCCATATATATATATATATTTGTCAGTCCATGATGGAATTACCAAGTTGTAATCAAACTGATCAAATGTGTGCATGAGAAAAAAGTATAAGATAAAGAAGAATCAGACTTTTAAAAAATGTATCTATATACATATATATATATACACACATGTATATATGTGAGTAGATTATATATCTATCATTATGAGAAAGAAAATTCATTGGCATTAACTGTAATTCAAATAATTCCCTGTACCCATTTAGGTATAGGGAATTTGCTCTATATTCAATTAAATAAATACCCACTAACAATGGAAATAGAAAGTTTAAAAGAACATTATTAGAAATACCATTGATAATGTATACATGTTTTAGTAATGAGTCCGAATGGGAAGTAAACAAAAATTATTTTAGAGATCTTCTGTTTCAGAACTGAAACTTCTTTAATCAGGTGTGGGTGATAGATGAATATGCTAAATCTATAACATATCAAATATGTTTATTTCACCCTTAGTATGGTGCTGAATATGTAGATCTTTAGGTACTGTAGACCTTTAGATACTAAGAGGTAATATTTGTGGGGGCGTGCCACAAGATGGCGCAGAGCAGTCAGCTTAGTGCTGACCACGCTGCCCTGAGAAGCCACCTCCCGGCACTCTTATTGGCTGACCTCTGCCGCCATACTGTTTTAGCCGAGTGACCCTATACTGTTTCAGGTGGACAGCCCCTTCCGCATTCTTAGCTTCGAAACCGGACACCACTGGACCCTCTACCCTATATAAGCCTGTAAACCCCCTCAATAAATCGGTACTTGCTTAGATGAGACCCCCTGGTGCATGGTGGTTTGTGTCAGGCGGCCTGCCTTTCTCAGTCCGACCTCATCGGGGCCCCTGGGGAGGTCCTCCTACTCGCTGGTCGAAGGGGAGGTTGCTACCTGGCTGGGAGAACCCCGATAATATTGTTTGGGCCAAGATTTCATATGACTGGATCAAAGGTAGGAGTCAGTTCTTTCAATTAAATAGTCACATGCCTGACATCCAGAGCTACATGTTCTAAAGTCCTAAATGAAGACAATAATTACCAGGTGAAGGGAAGTTGGGACGAGAGGATGGAGAAAATATTATCTAAATTCTAAGTTGGTGAGAAACTGACAATGGAGGCTAGAAAAAGATGAGTAAAGGAATTTGGAAGTCACATATAAAATCTGAGAAATTGACAGGAACAGCATTGCAGATTTAGCTTTGCTAAGAATGCGAGTGCTCAGAACTGGGTCTCCTGGGTCTGGGATCAGAGCAGCTCCAGGCCTAGGAGGAGCTTGGGAGCCAATGTAGCTTTTTTAAGATGTGTGTGGGAGGTGTTAATTCAAGAATGCAGCCTCTTCCCACCACCAAGTAACCAGCCTATGCAAAATGGAAGGCCTTTATACTTTGAACAAATGTTTTTTCTATTTATTTCCTATGGCAAAGAGAACTTCTCTGCGTTCAGGACAAAGCCTCAAGGGAAAGTGGGAAGCATATCAGAAAATTGGGCTCTCATTCTTCACTTTATAGTTGATTACACTCAATTTACACACTAGTTTAGAAACCACAACAAAAGAGATCTTAAGAAGTTCAAATTCTACATGCTCACCAATATTCCTATGCAATTGCACAGTGCCTTAACCAGATCATTTCCTTCCAGAAAGACCAACCCATACCATAGGTTTTTTTCAACAAATGAGTCAATAAGCCAGAAGTTCCCTGCTTGGTTACACCTATGTTAATTCATGTTGCATCCCTTTCTCTACATATCCTAAACTATCATGGTCTATTTTAAACACATTGATATCAACTACTCATTCAATGAATATATCGGTCTTTAGTTTTAAAAATGAAAGGTAGTGTTTTGGAATCTGTGCATCTAACTAAAATCCAGTAGAATATCAATTTTTAAGCAAATGTGATGACATTTTTGAATTTGAGAAAATAACCCTTCTAGGGACAGCTTCCTAAAATCCTAGTGGGTATAAGGCTTATTCCCAACTACAAAAGCAATGTTAATTATTATACCTAGCAGTTACTATTGTACCCAGTAGTAAGTGCTAATTTTGTTTCTTAGCTATCTCCCTTATATGCCATATGTTCTATGATGAACTTTTCTTATGACAGGGTGCAAGGAAAAATAATGTTTTATAGCTTTCAGTTTTTGCCTAAAAATTTTATTGATATTTGATAATCTCACAGATTCAGAGAGACTGCTACTTTGAATCACACTTCACAGATGAAGGCATAAAAGATCAGAGGTGCAAAGGGAGTTTTGCCAAGTGTATTGTTCAGTAGGTGACCAAATTGGTATCATGACTACTATCTTTTTATTAGGGTCACTGTTGCTGATTATACTTTAACACATCAACTTGGAGGCTGCTTCTTCTCCACACAATTACACTTCTTCAGTTTTATTATGGTGAATTTTCAAATTTCAGTTATTACATATGCTCTAACTATCATGTCCATCAGAATAAATATATTTACTTTTTGGAATTCAAAAACTAGAAATATCCTTCAAAGTAATTTCAAAATTCATCATTTTTCTAGCTTATTTATATTTATCAGTATTTTCTATAATTTTTTTAGTCTATAGGCTACAATATATTACTATCATTTACAAAAGAATGACTTGAAGGCTAATGAAAAAAACTTTGAGTATTTCAAGTGATTTTCAACTTATATGATAGAACACATACTAAAGCCCAAGAACTTTGCCTTGTCTTCTGGAATCAATATAGGTTAATTAGTTAAGTTGATTAATTTATGGAAAAGATGCAGGACCAAAAGTAATAAAACTATTAGTAATGTTCAATGGCTAGACTCTAGTTTTACACTCAAGACCCATTCAGTTGCACAGAATATTGAAACATTTCTTTATAAGCCTTGTGAATAATCCTTTCTTCAACTTCCCAAACCTAAACCGGCATGCATCAATTCTTAGAACCTTATCAATAGTCTACACTGTTCAGAAGTTTATCTTTCAATATATGGCCCAGAAATAATGTACTCAGCAAATTAAGTACCAGATTAAATCAAAAGGAGCTAGGAGACTATCGACTTTACCATAAATTCGTCTGCGTGCTCTACATTAAAACACAAGTCTTCCTTCACATCCTACTTAAACAGTGTCCCATGTTTGCACCCAAACAAATTAATATGTTCTTTAAAGAATAATTGTTTTGCTCTCTTTTCTTACACAGAAGAATCTAGCAATGTCAAACTAATGTATAGTGTTTAAGTTTAGAAGGCAACTTGTCCAGTTTTATAACAAGAATTAAATTGAACCAAATCTTTTCTTTTCTAACATGTAATTGAATTAAAATTGGAACCTAATCCGGGGAGACTATTTTATTCTTCAAAGAGGAACATCATTTAAATTCTACTGACTGATTTACTTTGACATCTAGACAAGAAAGATATCAATTGAGCATGGCCCACAAAATGTTGGTAACACAAAACCTATTTTTAGATGTAAACTACTGCTGTAGTTAACATAACTCTGAGAATTCTAATTGATAATAAGGGTCATGCTCACTAAAGTTGCTTTTAGAATGGGCAAATTAGGGAAGAATAACATGAATCAGTATGTAATTATCTATGAAGAATTTAAGCTGAACCTTTCATAAAAACAATTCCCATATTTTCTAATATTATTATTTTAGAATTGTGTAAAAGTAATTAGAGCAGGCTGAATGGTGATGACATCCATGTCCAAATATTCAAAACCTATAAACTTACTTTATATGGTAAAAGATATGATTCAGGTAAGGATTTTGACAGAAGAACTTTTATTGGATTACCCAGGTGGGCACTAAATTCAAACACATGTATCCTTACAACAGAGATAAGCAGAGAGAGTTTTGAGACAGATAGACATTAAAGATGACATAAAAAGGATATGTTGATGTGTAGATTGAGGCAGAGTAGAAAGTAATGTTACCACAAGCCCCAGAACACCAAGAACAACCACTGACATCAGATGTTAAAGAGGCAATGGAGCAGTCTCCACAAAGCCTCTTTAAGAAGCTTTGTCCTGCACCTTGATCTCCAGAAGTGGAAGAATAAATTTATATTAGTTTAAGCTAACAAGTTTTTAGTAATTTTCTACAACTGCCCTGGGAGACTAGAACAATAGTAGTGGTGTATCATTTTAAAAAGTCATGAACAATCAATTGCACTGTAAGGATTTTCTTATAGGCACAATTGCATAAGTACACAAAGACATACAGAATATCCAGAGAAAGTCATCAGAAAATGGGTAAATTGTTGTACATTCACAAAATAGTACTATCTCACGCAAATGTAAAAGGAATGAAGAAGATGTGAAAGAACAACATCCCAAAATGTAGCGTTCTGACATGCTGAGCTGGAGGATCAATATCTTTCTGACCTCCATTCCTCCACCACAGTCTAGTTTTTCTCTTGATCTTCATCTTCCAAAGGCACAAAGAAAGCTTTGTTCTGACATTCCCTCATCTGCCTTGAAACTGAATTTGCCAAAGAGAACACAGTTACCTTCCTCCTTCTCCCTAGTATCTAATTATCAATGCCAGAAAATACCACTGAGGAATGTAACTATACCTAGACAGAGTTTTGTCACAAAAAGTTTTGTCTTCCTGGGTTCATTCAAATTTCTAAAAGAATCATGTAAAAGCTAATTTATTTCCCAGATGCATTCCTCCTTCCTAATAACCATTTACTACCTCTCAAGAAGAATTCAACATTCCCCCACATCTCCCTGTCCTATGAGACAGATACCTAAGTGTCCAAACCTCACTAGCATGGGAGATAATCATACTCCTGAGATTTCCCCTGTTCATGTTAAATAAATTTGTATGTCTTTTTCTCCTATTAATCTGACTGTTGTCAGTTCATTCCAGTAAACTTCTGGGAAGGAGTAGGATGAGATTTCCCCTCACTCTTGCAGTGTATATATATTTACACAAGCATATAAATTATTCAGAATAATGCATTAAAAACTATCAATAGCTAGTAGCTCTGGAAAGTTTCTATGTATGATTTGTGCATTTTTGAAATGTTTAAATATTGTAGAATGAATGTCTTATTTTCTATTAAAAATTTTAGATAAATGCTAAAATACAAAACTCAGTATGCACACATAAGTATGTTTTCTAATATGTTAACTTGTTGTTTCAAGTACTTCTATTTGTATTACAAATCAAATTTTCATATTTTTTTCCTAATGTTTTTCTCCTGATAGTAAATGTTCATCATACTTAGGAAAGGAGAAATCAGACCTTGCTTATAGGCATTCTCTACTGGTTGCAATAGATCAGAAAATGCTATCTTAAACCACAAATATAGAAGACCAGAATATGCTACATCTAAATATGCCTTTTTTGGCATAAGGATTATTTTGAGTATATTTATTTTGAGAAATAGCAGACACAGTGGAAACTCTGGAACTTATCCTTTCATAAGAGAAATTTATCTCTACAAAGGTAATCAACATGTATAAAGGTGCTCCTTCCCTGTAGAGAGGAGGAGGACTACATCACCAGAGGCTCTTCAATGGAGAACACAGGACTTAAGTCTGCATCAGAAGCCTTATCTTTGTTCTCCCTGCTCTTCTGAGCATCTTCCCACAATGGTCCTTCCAAGAAGCCTTCTTCTTTTATTTTGGTGAAGAATGGCATGTAAGCCTAAATTCAAAGCCAACTCTTTGAGATTTACTCACATCCCAAGTGTTGCCCATTATACATAAACTACACATTACTCAACTTGTGTTTCTTTTTCTCCTGTTATTCTGTTTTTAGTTACAGGGGTCTCAGCTACGAACTGAGAAAAAAAATGGAGAGAAAATTATCATTCTCTCCCTCCCTTACATGGAAGGCCTGAATGGTATGTTCTCCAGCCTCATAAGAATTACCTGGAAACTGATTAGAAATGCAAATTCTAGGGTACCACCCCAGAACTACTGAATGAGAAACTCTGAGGGTGAGACTTATAAATGTTTCACAAGTCCTCCAGGTGATTCTGATGCCCACTAAATGATTGCAAATCATGATCTGGGTTTTCAAAACACACCTATCTGCAAATGTTAGTTGTAATACTTGTAATAAGCTATTCATAGTGCTTAAGTCATCATGACATTTCCTAACCACACATCCTAACTGCCACTACTTCCAACTGAAGTGTCCTTCATCACTCCATGTGATGCACTCCTGTTTAAAAGATACAACTAAGTATCACCTCTCTCAAAGGAGAAGTATGACTTTGACCACAGTCCTTCCTAATTCCTGGCACATACTTTTACTATAACAGACACAACATATTTATTTGGAGCTCTCAGACTTTCGAGGTTGAGAATGTACAGCTTATTTTACTTTTTCCCCAGAACATAGTAGGTGCTCAATGAATATTCTTACATGAATTAAGGGGGAAAAATGCATGTCTTGTAAATACATACTTTTATTACCATTGAATTAACATACAGTTATGCTGCATGGAAACCTAGTTACTCTTATCTCTGAAGTCAAACTCTGAATTCCAATCTTGACCTCTACCACTTATCAGATGTGTCACTTATCTTCCTTCACTGAAAAATGAAGATTTTAACAGTGACTATCTCACATAGTCAGTAATAAATTAAGCATCCAGTAAAGTTCTATGACAATAATTAGTAGAATTATTGCCACATAGCTTTAATAGCGTACAATCGATTTTGTCTTGAAAAAAGGAATAAGCCAACACTTTAAAATATGTCTCCATGTTCTTTAGAGAAAAACTTCATCTGAGTGTTTTAGCTATTAGCTTCTTTACAGCCATTTCTTCTCTCACACAAGCAGGACTTAACACTGTATGTTAAACGTTAACCACAATGAGGGAGGATGTAAACAGTGTGTTTTGTTCTGCACCCCCCTCTACCACCACCACCGTTTTTAAATCCACAAAATCCTTTAAAGAATCAAAACTCTTACTCAGAGTCCGCATGCCCAAACCATATATTTTGGTTTAAGGGCATGAGGTCTCACGGAGCCTGGATCTCTACCTATCAGCTATCTTTGACTCCCTCTGAAACAGTCCTGAAGGTTCTTCTTGAAATGCTTAGAATTCCTTGGAGCATAACTAGAACATCATTTATAGTACCTTTTTCACTTCTCATACTTAGTCAAATTCTCTGGTCTATCTAGAAAAAAAAAGTGAAATTATATTTAAAAGATTTTGAATCCTCCATTTTGTACCTAGTCTTCAAAGATTTTCTGGTGTTTGGATTCTTTCTCAATTGGAAAGGATTAGATGGTTAATGGCCCTAGGGAAGGAGGCTTAAAAAAAGTTTCCGGATGTTTCTAGAAAGATTACATGGCCAGAAAATACCTTTCTGATTTTTCTATGAAGATGCCTATTTGAAAAAAATCAAATAAGAAGAAAAATCCATATGATCTCTTGATCCCAAAGATAAGATTCATAAATATGCTAGGATTTCCTATAAGTTTCTAATAAAATGTGGTACTTTTAGTTCTGGAGCAGAATTAAAAGTACAACAGCCAGTTGGGTCAACCTGGCCAGATGCGTGGAGGGACATGATCTTCCATTTCACCAAGAGGAGCTTCACTAGTCTACTGATTCTTCCAGCCCCCTGTGAACCATTGCTGTTTTTAGAATCCTGAATATATTAGCTCAATTTGTTACACATCTTTTTGTCACCAACATTTTGTCAACTACAGTCTTATGATTCTATGGTCTCTGCCCCCACCTCCTTTGAATGATCATGCTAACAGTATATACAAAGAAACTAAAGACGATCTAAATTACCACCTTTTTGAAGCGACTAAAAATATTAGTTATCCACTTAACAGATTATTTATATATACACTAAACAATAACTATGAAAATTACATGGTATTTATTATATAATGTTCAAAAAAATGGTGATATAAACCTGTATCAGAGGAAAATTCCACCTTATGTTATAAAATGCATAAAAATAAAATATATAGTCTATGGTGTTTGGGTGAGACTGTAGAAAAATTATGTCTCCTTAATTATACTAAGTTAGTATTAGAGTACCATTATAATATTTTAATATATAAAATAAGTTAATATTATACATTTCCTTAATTGCTCTAATTTTGGTTTTTATATCAGCCTTAGGAAATAATTTAGTCTACAGCTGATTCTAATGTGGTTATTATAGGGTAAAATAATGAGTTTAGGAAAATGGCAACTTATGTTAAACAGGCAAAATATTCAGTAAAACTGTTGCCTGTGATATCTTGAAAGTCAGAAAATGCATACAAGATATTTGGGGAAAAGAAGATATCTGGGAAAAGAAGTATGGAGAAAATATGTTGGTAGCCTGAGTTGGTTGTAATTATCCACATTTAATAAATTACTATAAGAAGCTGTAAGTCCATAACATATCCGTTCTGTTTGCAAACAAAGATAAAAGTGGAAACAAACATGAATTACAGGGCTTGCAAGATGGAAAATTACAGTGGCCCTTCTCATCATTGCAGAACACTTTCTAAGACTCCCAGTGGAGGACTGAAATCTTGGACAGTACCAAACTCTATATATACTGGATTTTTCCTATTTATATTTCCTCCAAGAATACAGGGAAATGTTTTTTAAATGAAAGTAGCCTACGGGGAACATTTTTAACATTCACCACATTATCTTTCTTTTCTTATTGAGAACTTTCAACTTTATATTTAAATGAAGCAGTTTACAGTTTCTCAGGCAAATCCAAGGTAGCAGAATCACTATTCCCAAGCTTTGGAGCTATTGTTAAGCAACAAAATAAGGGTTACGTAAATACCAGCACTGCAACAGTGGATCTGATAATGCTGGTGGCTACTTAGTAATTGACAGTTAGTGTATACAGGTTAGTGTATATGGTGCAGACCAATAGCACAAAGGGGATGGCTCCTACCCTACAGTGTGGAACTGAAAGGTGTGAGATTTTACCATGCCACTGAAAAGGTGTACAACCTAAAATTTAATTGTTTATTTCTAGAATTTTCCTTTATTTGCGGGGGGCGAGGGGAACCACAATTGGCCATGGGTAGTTAAAACAGAAAAAAGCAAAACTGTACATAAGGGAAGGAACTACCTTACCTGTATGGTTTTTTTTCTTCTTTTTTTTATCTTTAGCTTGATAAAAGATTCTGAAGTTAAGATACTGCCTCAAGGCAAAAATTCAATCAAAAGCAAGGTCATTGAGCCACAAGAAAGATTAAAACAAAACAAAACAAAAGAATGAGTGTGGCTTTAGCATCTTTTTAATTTGTCTTAGTTCACATGTATTTTATTAATAGGTTTTTGCAGGTAAAAATTACCATATTTTTGGTGAGCAGCATATGTTTTGTATATGTATACACTGTGGGACAGCTAAATCAAGCTATTCAACCTATTCATTACCTCACATACTTACCCCCCCACCCCCATTGTAAGACCACTTAAAATTTATTCTTTTTTCAAATGTGCAATATATTGTTAACTGCAGTCACTATGAAGTACAGTGGATCTCTTGAACTTATTCTTCCTTTCTAACTAAAATTAGACTTAGTATCTTTAAAAAAAATTTTATAGAATTAAATGCAGAAACCAGTAAATCTGTCAGTTTAAAAATTAGTTGGGAGAGGAGATGGAAGAAGAGATCAATAGTGTGGACTCATGCAGATCTGATAAACTAAAATTTTCTATAATTGAGTATATGTAGACAGTCATATCTCACAAATAACTGATGGTATGACTTCATATTAGCTAGAATCCAATTTTTAAAATGTTTTCAAGAGGATTATCTACAAAATGTGCTACCACATAGTAAGAAACAGTGACTACTGGAAATGCAAAATGACCAAGTGATTAAAATGATTCCAATATCCAATAACTTCATTTATGTGATGTGCAGAAATAGAACATTATGAAAAAATTCAGTACATATATCAGTATCTGAGTCACTTGGCCAATTGTCAGTTACCTTGGATCTTAGTTTCCATGTTTGCAAAAAGAAGGGGCAGGATTAAATGTTCTCTGGAATCCCTTTGAGCTCTGATTTTTTGATTTTATGAAACTAAAATAATCCATTTCTGTAGCCTTTCTTAGCATATGAAACAAATTTCTTCCTTGTTCTGAAAAAAATGCTAGTCATTCAATAATAAATAATGAACAGATAGATAGTATTAGACAACTTTTCCAACTTTCTATAAACTATGGCCTGAATCACAAAAATTCTTTTGAAAAAACATCACTTGAAGAAATCCCACTATGTAACCAAACAGATTATGCTTAACCAATTTAATACTAAGGTCTCCTAAAGGCCAAGTCTTAGTTCCTTAAGAGTGTTTAGAATTGTATTTCATTCCAAAATCACAATTACATTTCCATAAAAGTTACCATGGAAGATCCTCAGAGAATCTGGCATATGTTTAAATAGTTTTTCATTTATCGAGATTAAAATATTGAAGCATATTTTGTTGCTATTTAAAAGAATATGTTCCCACAAAACTGAGACAATTTGGATCAGTGTTGAAAATCAATCACATGAAGATATTTTTCAAACACAGAATGAAATTAGCACCATGCATATCATCTATTCAGAATATTCAGAAGAACCAATATTTCAATTCACAAACTACATACTTTATCTAGTTCTCTACATCTTCCCAATTATTTTTTTTGGGGGGGTTAATTATTGCCTTTATTTATTTATATATATTTATTTATTTATTTATTTATTCTAATTAGGTTTACATGACAGCAGACTGCATTTTTATTCATTGTACACAAATGGAGCACAATTTTTCTGGTTATACACAATATAGAGTTATACCATATGTGCCGTCATACATGAACCTAGGGCATTGTTGTCCATCACATTCCACCATCAAATTTATAATCCTAAAATTAAAAAAAATTATACTACACAACCACTAAATGAAAATCATGTTAATCACACATTGTTGGATAAAAATACCATGTTTAATAGCATTTAAACATTCATTAAACATATTAAAATGCATAAGAGTTGACTATTTACAAACAATCCAAAAGGATGTCAAACATACAAATTTTATAACACCAATATTGGTGTGAACTATTAATTACAAGCATTTTTAGTAAAGGAGCAACAAACCATGCTTAAGTAGAAGGAGATGAAAGGGATCATTTTTATTACACTTTCTAACATCCTCAAGATCCCCATGAAGATTTTCTTTAAGAAAGTATCACTCTGAAGCACCATGGAATTCACAGCTTCAACACGTGGTGTTTAGAATTTGAGGTTACTATAATAATCACTAAGCACCGATAATAGAGTTGGTGCTGAGTAAAACAAAACAGACCCAGTTAAATATAGCCCAGATGAGAGCTATGGGAGGTGCTAAAATTAAATCTATTGATTTGATCCTATTCAACTTATCACTTCTGGAAGATGACTAGAAAGAAGCATCATCTCAAAATCAGAGAAGAGAAATATATGTTTTCCTTTTGCCTACTCCTTATTGCCCTAGTCAAGATTTTGAGTCCCACAAAAACACATAATTAAATACACATAGACCTCTATGTGTACCACACCAAAACAGAAGTGACATGATCACTGGGAACCTTACCCTTGCAGGCTGCCCATCTTTCTTCCCACTTTGCCTTCTCCTAGAGAGCTGCAGGCCAGACTCTTCCAGGTTTGTTGACAGCTTAAAAAGGAAGATATCAACAATGCCAAGCATCAAATTGATCCTAATTTAGTTTCTCTATGCTTTAATTGTGTTGCTCTTTAATTTTCGTTCCTCTATGTCCTTTGCTTATATATCCTGGTATCCACCCATCATCCCAGACCAGTGATTCACCAGCTTGAGAGGGTTCCATTCTGTTCTAACCTATACACTCATGTTTCTTCTGACTTCATTATGGCTTGGATAAACAGCTCTGTATTTTTTGCTAATGCTTCCTTGACACACTTTCATGCTCCACCAGTCAGCACTAAGCTTTTCTGACCTTTTGCTTGTCAACTGCATTCATTCCAGTCTGACCCAAGTACTGCAGCAGGTGTACTGCTGTATTGTGGTGTACTGTGGTGTATTCAAATTCTCGCCCACCTGAAGTAATCCTTTTCCTCAGTACTGCAGACAATAGCACCATGCTGCCCTTCTTTCCGCCCTTCTTGCTGGATTATCAGTCAAACCAGAGAACAGCAGAAAGGAGATCCCTGTCTTCTGCATCCATCTCAAGAAAACCTTTCCTTCCTACTAGAGAAAAAGGTATTCCCTCACTTTAAAAATTTTTTTCCATACTAATACATTGACTTAGGATTTTTAACAAAGTTGGTTTTGACTTTATAAAGGATCTGGAGCCAATAATTTTTACACCTTTTTAAAAATATATTGGTCTTTTCTGTTGATTTCCTTTATCCTATTTTCTCCACCACCAGCACCACCTCCCCAAAAAGCAGGAAAAATAACCTCTATTAGACTTGCTTTTCCCTTATGCTGCCTCTAAATTTCTTTCATCTTCATTTCAAAACAAAAGCCACGTTTCCTTGTAGGATCTAAAGATCCTAGAATTGTGAGATTCTTCTACTGGGCATTTCTCTTGCAAAGTCTGACTTAATGAATCTGAAGATGAACTGTGACATCCTACTCACAAAAGCCACTGGATCTCACCTCAGTAGAACTGTCTGTGGTACGTAATTATAGCATGTAGTTTAGCCTTTGCAGTCTTTGGCTTCTGTCTTACTATATCATTACTTCTTCCATTGCAGTTTTTCTTCTTCAAGTACAACATTTTATATTTTACATATAGTTTATATTTTGACTGTTTCTCTTTTCTCTTTCCATACTCTCTGCCATATCCTTTACTACTAGATTTGGCTACCATTTTTACTTGTGGTGTATTCAGAGTCTCGCCAACCTGAAGTAATCCTTTTCCTAAGTTTTAAATCTTCATTTCATACTGTTTTCTATACATGATCAAATGGACACCTAAATTCAACACGTATTAATTAGAATAACAAATCCTAGGCTAAAATACCACCAGTTTTCCTTCTTTTTTATGCCATTCCCCTTTGAAAGTTTTTGAATGCATCTTTCTTTCCATTTCACTTTGGACCACCATGATTCATGCTTTTTCACCTCACACATGGACAACTGCAATAGTTCCCTAAGAAACTGTCTCATTTTCTGTTTTTGATCCTTCCTCCTACATCCATTCACACATCTAGCCTCCAATATATGACAGCAGGATTAATCCCCAAAAAGTACTTCTCAGAAAGGGTCACTCTACTAGTCAGAAATCTTCAGTGGCACACTATGATCTTAAATGGTATTCTTGACAATTTTGACTGCAAAATGGGTTAGCCTCCTTAACCCACTTTTCCTTAATCCCTGCAAAGTTAGGTAGAAAACTACTTTTTTCAAATTATTACTAATCATCACTATGGGGAAATTTATGGGGGTAATAAAATTGATAAACACGGAGAACTTCCACAGCTTACACAGTATTAATTGTGCTAGTCCTGATTAATGATCCTGCCTCTCTCTGAGATGATAATGTGTGGCAATGACTTTCTAACCAGAGTTTTTATTCTTAGATGTCAGCTCCACCAAGTTCCATTCTTCATCCTAATTCTGCCCTTATGATGAAATCAAGGTGGAACATTGTGTTTACCATCCTCTTGTTTCCATCATTCAAGCATTTATTCATTTGCCAAATATTCACTGCTTATTTCAGTTTATGCCAAAGGTTAAGCCAGACAATAGAAACACAAAGATGACTAAGACATAAGATAGCTTCTGATCTATAAATGAGCACAATCCAGGAGTTAACTATGAAGTAGATAATTATATCATATGACAAATATCAAGAGATGGGTGAATTCAGGTTTCTATTGGGTTAAAAGAAAGAAAACCTGACCTAGATGGTCATAGACAAGAAACTACCCGAAGAGGCATTAACAGTAACTGCTCTGGTTTGAAGGTGTCCTACTTTTGTTAATTTGTTGAAAATCCAATACCCAAATTCTTATGTTGAATGGTATTTAGAGTTGGGGCCTCAGGGATATAATGATGGTTAGATGAGTTCATGAGGGGTGGGTTCCTAGAGACAGGATTAGAACTTTCTAAGAAAAGAAAGACAGACCTGAACTTGAATTTGCACACTTGCTGTCTCACCATGCAAGACTTCCTGTCCTGTCATGATGTAGCAGGAAGGCTCTCATTCGATGTCAGCATCTTCACTGATATTGAACATTTCAGCCTCCACTACTATAAGAAATTTCTGTTCTTTAGAAATTACCCAGTTTGGGGTACACTGTTACAGCAGCAGAAAACAGACTAAGACAGTCACACTGAACTGGGTGAACAAACTTCTGAAAGCTGAATAGGATTAACTCGTCGGATGTGTTGTTATGCGGTGGGATTGGGGATAGTAATAAGTAACAGTAAAATACCAGTTGGTATGCCCTAAAAGTAAGAGACAGCATGACACCATGATATATGTAGTTGCAAAAAAATAAGGATGAAAAGACAAATAGCTCATTCATCTTAAAGCTTTGGAAACTATACTGTTTTTTTTTTTGTTTGTTTGTTTTGTTTTGTTTTGTTTTTTTAGCAAGGGAATAATTTGTAAATTTTCATTTTAGAAAATGATCCTAGAGATAGGGTAAAAAAGATGGTTGGATATAAAGCATATAGCAACAAACTAGTTAGATCCCACTCCAGTAATCTAGAAAGCCGCAATATAGCAGTGGCCTTGGGCAAAGACAGACAGAGGGCAGATTTGACAGTGAGTTAGGAACTAGAGCCTTGCGTATACTTGGAAAGCACCTGGATACTAAAAATAAGGTGGAAAAAGAGAAGGACTAAACATGAGACAGATATTTTGACCTAAAATTTTTATTAAGGCAAGTCGTGTGTGAGAGAAGATAACCTATATAGTTTGGAATGAACTCCAGTTTGTAATAATTTTTATAAATACCACTGGCTTTGTCAAAAAGCATTTGTATAAAAAGGTTTATAGCTCATTTAAAAAAATCTTCTCTGTATACATGCAAGCTTATTGGTTGTTACCCTTCCAACAAGCCTCAGGCTTGTCCAATAATGATCTGTTGAAGCTATTACCTTACCAATTCCAATTTTATCTTTATAGCAGAAAGCAAAATGTAGCTCATGAAAAGCTTGCAGTCCCACAATCTTATCACAGATTGCATTACAAATTCAAAGAATCAAAACATGCACGATTTTTGATTAAATCTTTCTATTATGAGGGAAAACACTATACATACACTAAAACACTCTATGTATAGAGTGACACACTTTAATTCTTAAAAAGATAAATTCAAAACATTATAATAATTCAAAGTGCTCCTGAGGAGTAAAAGAATAGTGATTTCTTAATTTTCTGTTTTTCAGAAATTACAAATTCAATTAGTGGGGACTGTGCCTAATTTTCTATAATTGTTTTTCAAAAACATTTGCTATGCTTTAATGATAAATGGTAACAAAAATATGGTAATTACTAAATAGATTATATATGAGTAATAGTTTACTATTAGGTACAATTCTCAAAATCAGGAGCTACTTGACCTCAGAAAGAACAGAACCACGTGTGAGCATACTAAAACCAATTAAAATTGTGCTTTTTGAAAAGCCCTAAAATTTAATTTAAAAGATTAGTTTATTCAAAATGTGTATGTACTCAATATAAAAGAAACTGATCTTTGATATCCAATTAGTGAAAGAGCACAGTAAAAATACTAAAAGTGAGGTAAATTGTTTTTATCCGGAAGTATAATAAATCAGAGGCAAACTCTGTCAAATGTTAGTCACTGAGAACATCAATCTATGCAATGACTCTCCTGTCGACTTCAGGTTTGAGGCGTAATCATTTCAGGAGCAAGAAAGGCATCAGTCATATTTTACCCAAGAGACACCTGGGTACACATATTCATGCTGTTACCATCATCAATTTCTTGACAATTTGCCTGAAGGTCAATTGGCAATGGAATAATAGAAATTTTGAGTTTTGAACAGATTACGTGAAGGTGGCTTTAATGAATATTTACTCTGCATTGCCATTTGGCCTTATGTACATATGCACTGGGAAATCTGAGACAGCCTGCAAAACTAGTCAAACTCAGGAAGGACTTAATAAGTAAGTATGATGTGTGAAGAGGAAGTGCCAAGTAACAGAACATCTGATCTCAGGACATTTTTTCCAATGAGTAGCAATTTTATTATTTTAAATCAAAAGAAAGAATGTGCTCATTTATCATCCCTACATAAGTTTTTATCACATTATTCATCCTATTTTTCTACTATCATGAAATTATGGTTGTCTGCAAAATAAGCTACAAATTATTCCGTTTTCTTTATTTATCTTTCCTTTATCTTAACTTCCTTTTACATTTCCTCTGGGGCTCAACTTATGTATTATTCTGTATTATACTATATGTAATTCTGTTCAAGCTGTCATAATAAAACACCACAGATCGGGTGGCATGAACAATGAAAATTTATTTTCTCACAATTCTGAAGATTAGAAGTCCAGATCTGGGTGCCCATAGGCTTATGTTCTGGTGTCAACAATGTCCCTGTGTGCTCACCTGGCCTTCCTTGGGCAGAGAAAGTAGTGAAAAAGATTGAGTCCTCTGGTGTCTCTCCTCATAAGGACACTAACCATCAGAGTAGGCTCCCCTTTCCTGGCCTGACTACCTCCCAAAGGCACTATCTCCAAATACCATCATACTGGGTACTATGGATTTAAACATAGATTTTGGAAGAACATCTGAACATTCAGTCCACAGCACCGTGGCCAATGAATGAGACAACAGCAAATATAAAACAAGTAAATATTTGAAAACACTTTATGCCTTTGATCCTGTCCTATCTTGCCAGCTCTCAAGGGTCTCTTGGGACCGTTGTCATGACCACCACAGTATAAAGGAATCTGATCTAGTCTGCTGGATAATGAGACACATGTGACCTTGTTCCACCATCATCCTTGTTGACCCAGACTTGCTCAGTTTTAAGTAAGATGTCCTGAGAGCAAAAGATCAGCCCTACCACTCTCTGAGAGGACTATAATTTAAGTCTTGCTATTTCATAACTCTTGTGCCCTACAGTGCATGGTGAACATGATCTACCTTCTGTCCTCTCATCCAGTCTGATTTATAATACCTGCATGTCATCTGAGTCAAGGCCTTTCCAAATGTATCCCGATCTCTGTAGCATGGTTTTTGTCATATCTGCGGAACTCCACCCCAGCTCCCAAAGTATTGCAAACCTTATCCAAACTCTGGCCTTTGTTCTTGGAACCAAGATTTCCTGCCTTATTTCTGCTTCCTTCATCTTTTTTCTACCCTTTACACCCCACATCTCTGACTGCAATGGGCGGATAACACTGCATGGGTTTCTATCTTAAGCTAAACAGATCAAATGGCAAAGACATAAGCCAGTTCCCTGACAGTAAGTGTTGGCATAGTTCAGAGCTTTCGGCCCCTCTCCCTAGTTGCCTGTACCATTCAAATATCAATGTTATTTGATATATAACTTAAAGTCCATGTACACTGTGATATGAATTACTGGTCACTTTAAACAGTTCCATTATCAAAGTTCTGCCAAAAGAAGCATCCCTTATTCTGTCATTTAATTCATAAAGATTTATCAAACAAGTCCTGCATAGCAGGAGCTCAGTGTGCTGGCACTAAGGGGTACAGTGAAGGACAAAATGTAGCCCATACCTTCACAATATCTATAATCATTAGGAGAGAATAACAAATAAGGAAAAAAGATTATAACACTCCCTGGCAGCTTATCTCAACTGTGGTTAGGTAAACCACTAAAAACAGGAAATTATTTCAGTGATAACTTTTTTAGTTCTCCTATAATGTTACATAAATACTATGCACAGGAAAAAAGTTAACTCAATACAGACAATGAGTATTCTAGGTCCTAAGACTAATGTCATTAAGGCATACTTTTTGTATCAAACTCTATTAAGAAAAGCTGAGCCAGGCATAGTGACACATGCCTGTAATCCCAACAACTCCTGAGGCTGAGACTGAGAGAGGAGGATCCCAAACCTGGGCAACTTAGTGAGACCCTGTCATAAAATCAAAAATTCAAAAATAAAAAACCCTGAGAATGTACCTTGGTGGTAAAGTACCCCTGGGTTCAATCCCCAGTACCAGAAAGAAGAAGGTGAAGGAGGAGGAGAAGAAAGAGGAGGGGAAGGAGGGGGAGAAGGAGGAGCAGGAGGAGGAGGGGAAGGAAGAAGAGGAGGAGGAGTAGAAAGAAAAAAGAAGGAAGGAGGGAGGAAGGGAAGGAAGGAAAGGGAGAGAGAGAGAGAGAAAGGAAGCAAGAAGAAGGGAGGGAGGAAGGAAGCTGGTCTATGGTAATAACTACTGTATAAACTGGTACAACTTAACCAAACCGAGGAGATCATAAATAAATTTTGGTTCAGTCTTGAATGATGAGCATGTTCTAGTTAAATTAGAAGGAAAAAAATGATCCCCAAAGAATATCTGCAAAGATTCCTGGCAAGAGAGGAACCTTTGGAGAACTAATAGATACAGTCAATCTCCTCTTGCAGTCAGAGAACCAATAATGGCCCAACAAATATCACAACAAAGTCCAATAAAAACTGAAGTCACTTGGAAGAACTCATACAAAGAATGAACACAATTTCATCTGTATAATATCTTTCCAATGTTAAGTTCAGGGTTTGGGGTAAGAAATTGATGTTGTGATATTTTCTTCATCTTTGCTAGTATCCTCTTGGTTATATGAGACAGTACCTATTTCTAAAATTTTAGACTACATTAAGAAGATGAGAATAAGTTACTTGAATATTTGTAAAAGGTTTTATTGCTAACACAAATTAAATTTACTAGGGATTGCCAGAGGACAAAAACCAACATATTTGCTGGCAAACTGGGTCATCTCCAAGTAATGCAGTGCATCACCTTACCGAGGTGGGGCTTCCTTTAGTTTAATATCATGGGAGGCTCATCTTCAGTATGTCTTGTCTGTATTGATGACACATCTTTCTAGTAATATTTTAGAAGTAGCCTCAAGAAATAATCAAATCTATCTTGTAGTTACTGTTAAAAAAAACAGTTCAACATTAATTTTCTTCCACATACAGATACAAAATGCTAAAAATTCTATCCAACAGGTCAGCCTCATTATATGTGAGAGCATAATGTAGAAAAATCATCCTGACATGCTCATTACACTGCTCAAAAAATCTAAATTTTATGAGACTTCTAAATTATTTTATGAGAGAAGTGATAGAAGAAACAGGAGCTTCTGCCTATAAAAGATCCCAAGTCAAAGTCAACTTTTTTTTTTAATGTTTTATGCTGCAGAACTCTATGACTTTGTTAAAGCTTTGGTTCAAAAGCTGACTAGATCTAAAACTGCATTTGAATTAAAGTCCATGGACTACTGTAAAGTATACTTGCAGAACCATATTCATATAAAGATGTCTTCCATCTAGGTAAGGATGCAAATAAAGCTCTTTGATTTTTATATCAGAATGCCATTTTTGCACCCTGCGCAATTAGAATTCAAAGCTGATCAATCTTATTTCAGTAGGCAATGTGGTACTGTCAACTACTTCAGACCTGATTATTTGCTATCCAGCTTTAGTAAAAAGTCAATCAACAATTCAAGACAATTCTGTAAATTTACATTTGCATGTATCTTCTCTGCTACAAACACATGGTGATAAAAAAAAATCTGAAAAAGAAAGCCAAATGAAATAACTAACCAAAATCATAATAATAACAATACAACAATAAATATTTCCATTGCCTAGAAGTGGAATGGAAACAAAGTATAGTAAAATAATGACTGCTGGAATCTGGGAAGAGGAGTCAGTGAAGTGGACTAGATGGTAGAGAGGGTTCCAAAAGCTCCATTCAAGCAGAGAGATGAGAAAGCCTGTTGCAGATGCCTGGGTCTGCTCTCCAACTTCTCAACCACTCCTGATTAAAGGAAGCAAAAATAAAACTAGTGCCCATTATTACCTGGGACAATTTTTCTTTTCACACTGGGACCAATGGAACATAGGCAGGACTTTGCAACAAAAACTGAAGCTACTCCATGGCATAAAGCTTAGATTTTTACAGCTTCCAAACAAGTACAGAATGTGGAGCCATGGGTACTCTCTTGAGAGTAAAAAAACCTGCTAATCAAAATTGTACATATCTTACCAGTCTCTACCAGGTGTGCACATTTATGTATAAGAAGAAATTTTTATAGCAGCAGAATACATAGAGATTAAAAAATTAGAAAGACTTTAAATGTACCTTGATAGGAGAATAGATAATGAAAGTTTGCATATTCATAAGCTAGGATGTATAGAAGTTAAACAAACTACATTATCATTAGCTATCAAGGACATGCATATCAAAACTATGAGATACCATCTCACTCCAGATAGAATGGCTAGTATATTTTTTAAAATGCTAGGAAGAATGTAGAGAAAAAGGAACTCTATACATAACTGCTGGAATGTAAATTAGTACAACCATTCATACTGTTCAAAGAGAACAGTATGGAGGTTCTTCAAAAAACTAAAAGTAGATTTACTATATAATCCAGCTCTCCCTCTTCTGGGCATATATCCAAAGGAATACCAAAGAGATGACTGCAGACCCATGTTTATTGCAGCATTATTCATAATAGCTAAGATAGGGAATTAGCCTAGAGGCCCATCAACAGACAAATGAAGAAAAAGTAGTAGGTATATGTGTGTGTATACATATACACATATCGTGCACAATGGAGTATTATTCAGCCATAAGAAGGAATGAAATCTTGTCTCTTGCAGCCAAATGGATGGAATAAAGACATTAAGTAAAAAACACAAAACAGGGCTAGGGATGTGGCTCAGTGGTTGAGCACCCCTGAGTTCAATCCCTGGTACCAAAAAAAAAAGAAGCCAGACACATAAGATAATGACCTTATGTTCTCTCCCATATGTGGAAAAAATTGTTAAAAGTCAACTTAAACCTGTAATCCCAGCGGCTCAGGAAGCTGAGGCAGGAAAGTCAAGAGTTCAAAGCCAGTCTCAGCAAAAATGAGATGCTAAGCAACTCAGTGAGACACTGTCTCTATTTTTTTTTTTTTTTTTTTTTTTTTTTTTTTATTATAAAAGGCTATTTTTTATTTTTTACTTTTTAATTTGTTCTAATTAGCAGAAAGCACTTTGACACATTGTACACAATTGGAGCACAACTTCTTCCTTTGCAGAATCACACTGGTAATGTAATCGTACATGTATATAAGGTAATAATGTAATAATGTCTAGCTTATTCCACCGTCCTTCCCATCCCCACACCCCAT